>CM069139.1:75304671-75395537 GCA_035221665.1 Okamejei kenojei | reverse complement strand
CATAGAGAGATAGTAATACGGGATTTATACCAAAACGATATTCCTCATATAACCTGGAAAGAAGATTATATCAATATTATATACTCAAAAAGAAGTATTAATATAGACCAGCGAAAATTATTTTGTTAGATCTGAGAAAGCCTTTGACCAGGTGGAAAGGCCCTATTTATTTTCGTTATGGAAACTTTTCAACTGGGCGAGAAATTTAACCCATGGGTAAAATTATTATATACTAATCCAACGGCTAGAAATATTTAACAAATCACATGTTATCAACTAAATATAGTTTATCTCGGGCTGTAGAACAAGTGATGTCTAGTTATCCCCGCTATTATTGCACTTGTAATATAAACATAACACAAAGCGTGAGGTTAAATCCAAAATATATGTGTATAAAACTAAAGATACTGAAAATAAAATCTCCTTAAACGAGATGATATATTAATTTACATCACAAAACCTGAAGTTAGTAATAACCTAACTTTATTAAATTTAATAACTCAATATGGGTTTGTTTTTCAGGATAAAGAATTAATTGGAAAAAAAGTGAAATGAATCAATAAGGAAAGTAATCCAGATATACTACAACAATTCCCTATTTAAAATAGTAAATGAAAAACTTAAATATCTTGGAATCTAAGTAAACAAAGAGATATATTTCTTTAATTAAAATCTAATTTTCTCCGCCTTTATTGAACAAATTACATAAGAAATATTTTATATTGGAAAACATTACTATTTTCGATATGTCTGGTAGAATAGTGCGATAAAAATGATTTTTCTCGACCGCAATTACCGTACCTTTTTCAATAATCCCGATATACCTCTCAAAATTTTTTTGAGAAGGTTGACTCTATAAGTCATCAACTTTATCTGGTATTATAAGTAACGCACAGAATAATAGAAAACACTTATGTAAATCAAAAATAAATGGAGGTTTAGCATTACCAAATTTTATGTTTTATTATTTGGGCAGTGATTAATAAAAATATGAATTTTTGGTTGGAAGAACTGTGACAAACAACCAGATTGGTTAATAATGGAAAAGACCTAAGGGGAAGGATGTTTACGCCTTTGAAATTGGATCGATACTATTTGCTAATAACTAAATTTAAGCAAAAAATCTAACAAAGAAAACCCAATGATAGACAGTGGAAATAAGTATTTGAAACAATTTTGAACTTCGGAGTCACGTGAAGTGACTACTGTGAAGAGCCACCCTCACGCTGGCAAACGGCATTACGTCCGACGCTGACGGCGGAAGGAGGAGCTGCATAAGGGAGCAGCTCCCTCGCAGCGTCGGAACGGCCCCCCGCAGGTAAGTGCAGCAAAGTCGGGATGTTTTTTTAGCGTACGCTGGGGGGTCCATCAAGCAAAGTAAAAGTAAAAATTCAGAGTCCGCGTAAACGTGCCTGATTTAGCACTGATAATAAAGAAAATGAGAAAATCGGACAAAGAAAAAGTTGCTGTAAATAAAATCTTCCACGGGGTGAAAATAAAATACGGGATCAAGAACTAGTGCGATCCGGTTCGATACCGGTGTGCCGCTGATATACCCCGATAGCGAGTTTCTAGATTCTCCAGCAATAATAACCACGGAGGGAAATTGCTCTCTAAAAAATGAAAAAGAAATCTGAGAGGCCCGTGGTTTTCTGATGACTCTGATACTGAAAGTCACTCCAGATAATAAAACTATGTGGTAAAAATGGAGCATATGGAGAAAGTTCTCCAAAAACATGAGACAAGGGTCACCGGTACCCAGAATGATCCCAAAAAAGCCTGAGGGGGTTTGATTATTATCTGAATATGGCTGTGGGCCAAGTTGGGAGTTTGAAAACTCCGTGACCCATATTTGGGCTGGAAGAAGCTCAGGGGTGAAATCCAATTGATTTAGGGCTGCAGACGGCAGACACCTGCTGGAGGTGATTTGATTTTGAATCACACCACAAAGTAAAAAGAAAAGGCAAATTGCCTGGGATAGAAAAAAGAATTTGCTATACCTGAGGAAGTGGTGAGGCTGAGGAAAGAAAACCTAGCTGCCAGTATTAATTATATGGTATCTCACCAACTTCAAGATTCTCGGTGATGATTGAAACATCAGAATTATAAAAACACGCAGGAATTGTGCCTCATTGGAAGTGCCTAACGGTCAATCCGTTGATATGGACATCCATGACTCCATGTATGAGAGCTTCACGAAGTGAGATTTCAAAAAATCCTCAAACTAATTTCGCTGCCGTTAACGGCCGGGTCGCATTGGGGTGACTATGGGAGTAGAAGGGTGTGGGAGTTGTATGCAAAAAAAGACTTTGGCGTAGTGTGCAATTCTTTCTATGAAAATTAACTTGTAAATGAGGAAAATGGCGATTACGGCCCATATTTTCACCCTAATTATGCAAGCCTGTGTCCGAGCAAGTGGTGTTCAAGCTCCTGGTATCTGTTTGGAGAAAATCAGCCTAAACAACTGAAAGAGTTGGATGAAGAAGCTAAATAGTTTAGCGGTGTGAAACCTTTACGTCCCATTGACAAAAAAGATATTTTTCCGCCTCCGAAGGGGTTTTGACTTTGGAAATAGAACAGAAATTTGTCAAGGAAGTATTATCGTCCTGCACAGCCCAATGCTTACCCGTATTCAGGGAGAAGGAGACTCACCACGCTCGATATGGGGAGAGTATAAAACTTGTATTTATCCTTAAAAGAAACTGCGGATTAAATCCCCAGTTGGAGGAATTACAAAAGTTTTTAATAAAAACGGCTTACTATTACTTCTGATCGATTTATATTACAAGCAGTTTTCAGGAGCCACTATTACATTAAAGAAGGGGTTAAAAATCCCCGCCTGTACAGAATAAACCTGCTTTTATGCTTTCGTGTTTATTGCTATTGATAAAGCAGAGAATGAATGTGGAAATTGACAAATTATCTGAAAAAGGGGTAAATTGAAAAAACTTATGACACGAGCCAATTTGTCTCTAAAATTTTTCGGAGAAATAAAAAAGAGGTGGTTGCAGAATATTCTGGACCTTACAGGTCTAAATAAGTTTTAGAAAACAAACATTTTAAAATGGAAACATTTAATACTGCAAGAATTTAATTTCACAGGTTGTTATATGGCTACAGATTGATTTAAAAGAACGCCTTATTATTCTGTACTTATACATCGTTTTTCACGATAGAGGTACTTTAAAATTTAATTGGCTGGGACATTATGGGCAGTTTAAAGCTTTGCCAAATGGACCTGAGTTCAGCTCCCAGGCTCTTTACGAAACTGTTGAAACCAGTTTTAGCCCAATTAAGAGCACAAAAAACATCGTTATGGCTTATCTCGATGACATTCTAATCATTAATGATAATCAGAGTCAGGTGAGAACTCAGGTTTCAGTTACTAAAGCTTTGTTTTGAAAAGCTAGGGTTCTTTGATTCATCCAAATTAAATCCAGCTGCAGCCAGCACAATCAATTAACTTTTTGGGTTTGTAATTAACTCAGTGACTAGTTAATAACTTTACCCAACAGATAAAGTTGATGATATTTTGGTAACTTGTAATAATCTCATTCACAAACCTTATCCTTCCATCCGAGAAGCTAGCGAAAACCATTGGTAAACTAGTAGCAGCATTTCCTGCAGCTAGAATTTGGTCCATTACATATCAAAATCTTCAAAGGGACAAAATAAGAGCTCTCAAAAGAGAAGGCAGCCATAACTTTTGATAGCCTATGCAATTAACAAAAGAAGCTGTGTTGGAATTACAATGTGGGTTAAAATGTCCCACAAGCTGCGTAAAAAACATTCTGATTTAAACAGCCAGAAATGGTTTTACAAACTGATGCTATGCCGCGCGCTCGGAGGGGGGCAAACAGATTCATCCTCTAGTTGTGGAGGTAGATGGAAATTCAAGAAGAAACGTTTCTTCAAAATCTTATGGTATTAACTATTTAGAGTTATTGGGTGCTTTCTATGGACTAAAAGCATATTGTTGTTCAAAAAAGGGTGCACATGGTATTAATACGTTTAGACAATAAAACGGCTGTTTGCATATATTAATCACATGGGGGAAGTAGATCCAGTATCATGTGATTGTCTGGTCCAATGAAATATGGCAATGTGTATTGACCGACCGCCAAAATTTGGATTTCAGCAAACTACATTCCAGGTAAAGACAATGTGGTGGCAGATAAAAGATCAAGGATATTTAAAGATAACACAGAATGGATGCTTATCCAGCATATTTAAGAATATTGTAACCCAATTTGGTTTACCAGAAATTTGATCTGTTTTGGCATCAAGGCTTAATCATCAATTGCCTATATGTGTCTTGGAACACGATCCAGATGCAGTAGCAGTAGATTGCTTTTCATTGAACTAGGGGGAATATGTTCTTTTGATGCTTTGTCCACCATTTTCGCTTTGATTCAGGAAATGTCTGAAGAAAATGGAACAAGATTCTGCCACTGGATTGTATGGTGAGTTCCAAATTGGCCAACACAACCTTGGTTCCCATTAATGCTGAATATGATTAAAGAACCATATATGTCGATTCCTAACTGTAGTGATATTTTGATTAATCCAGTAACTAAAGAAATATCCATTATATGCATATATGAATTTATTAATCCTGCAGTTTTGACCAGACCACTACAGGAGCTGGGTATGTCGGACAAGAAACTATGAATTATAGTCGCATCATGGCGAGGATAGCACACAAAAACAATATATGAACACATATAAAGAAATGGGAAGAATTTTGCACACAGTCAAATATTTCTTATGATACTGTGAATATTGCAAAATGTTTTGGAGTTCCTTGCCAAATTGCATTTTGAGCAACATTTAAGTTACAAGTGCCATTAACACTGCACGCAGTGCCTTATCATCTTATTTAGGACATAATGTCTGACCAGAAATCATTGGATCACATCTATTAATATCTAGATTCATGAAAGGAATCTTTAACATCAATCCCACCCAAACCAAGGTACACAGAGATTTGGGATGTGAGCATTGTTACTTACCTTACTTAGCATTGGACTCCCAATTGAAGGATTGTCATTGGAAAGATTAACATTGAAATTAATAATGTTATGTCATTGGTTTCAGCTTCAAAGAGTGCAAACTTTACAAATGTTGCGTTTAGACTGTATGCATGTGACTACAGATAACATTGTGTTCTATGTTTACGATCTGATCAAACAAAGCAGCACCAGGGAGATCTGGTGCTAAGGTAACCTTTCAAGCTAATCCTATTGATCCTACTTTGTGTGTGGTTAAACATTTGAATCAATATGTTAAAGTTACTGAAACTCTTCGAGGAAATGAAAAAAAACGTTAATGATTACGCATAAAAAGCCACACACAAAAGCTTCAGTTCAAACTATCTCACACAAAATGGTTCAAACAGGGTGTTGCTTTTAAGCAGGAGTAGACACTGATGTGTTCAAATCTCACTCCACCAGGGCTGCAGGCAGCTACGTCCGCGGCGAAGGTGCGGGACGTAACACTCGAGCATATTTTTAAAAATCGCAGGGTGGAGTAAAGAAGAAACTTTTTCAAAGTTTTCTACAATAAACCTGTTCACACTATGACAAGCTTTGGCACGCGGTGTTGGGATCAATATAGTCACCTGCTTTGTATACTATTGATTACTATAACCAGTTATTCTGTAGTCACTTATAATCATTTTATCACTTTGTAAATCATTCCCTCGGATATAAGGAGGGTTATTATATGTTCTTTAAAAACCATTAAAAAGTTAATTATGGAAAGAACTAATATTTAGTCTGGTTTTTCTCATGTATGTATTTAAAAAAAAAAAAAAAAACTTTTTATTCGCCGGACTGTCGTAGTTCTGATTAATTCTACGACATAAAAAACACAGAAAGCTTAAAATCTTCACGTAGTCTCTCACATGACTCCGATAGTAAAATAGTAAGATTAAACGAAACTTACCAGTTCGAAGTTTGATCGTTATTTTATGATGAGTACGATGAGGATTACGTGCCCCTCCACTCCCACCCTCTATAAAATAAATGATCATCAGGTAGTTCTAAGTCTATTATGAGCCTTACTATGTTACTTTTCGGCTATTTGGTGTAGTCTGTGTTTTTCATGCCGCTGCATTGAAGTAGTGTTGCCGTATGCCAGCGTGAGGCGGGCTCTTCACGTAATCCCTCATCGTAACCTCCTCATAAAAGTAACGATCAAAACTTCGAACTGGTAAGTTCTTCATTTAATCTTACTATTAAAGAAGAACGCTAAAATTAGATGGTTTACCATTAGCACGTCCGAATACCATTGTAAATAATGCTACATTTAAACCCTCGATGATGGATAAAGGTTTTTTACAATGGAAAAATCATGGAATTATTAAGATGGGTGATAGATTCTCTTATAGGAAGGATTCCTTTCCTTTCATTTCAGGAACTACAACAAATTTATGGGCTATCATTCAAAAGATACTTTAGATATCTACAAATCAGAGACTTATGCAAGTCAAATACACAGGATTACAGAAATAGAAAGAGAGAAATTCTTGATGAATGTTGAATAAACACCCGAACACAGAAAAATTGATATCTTATTATTTATAATATTTTATTGGATAATGAAGCACCCATGACAGAAATATATAGGCAATCATGGGAAAACGAACATGGCCAAATAATAGGGCCAGAAACATGGGATGAAAGCTTACAACATATACACCAATGTTCGATAAATGCTAGACATTCTTTAATACAATTTAAAGTTTTACATAGATTGCATTATTCAAAAACCAAATTAAACAGAATTTTTCCTTGTGTATCCCCTATTTGTGATAAATGTCAACACTTAGAGGCTACTCTTACGCACACATTTGTAAGCTTATAGAAAAATTACAAATTTTTGGAACGGAAATTTTTAAAGATAATTTCAAGAAGTTGTCAATACCAATTTTGGTCCCTGATTCAAAATTAATAATATTAGGAATACTAGAACCAAATCAATTATTGACAAACAAACCAAAGAACATTTATCGATATATAGTTTAATAATTGTGAAAAATTAATATTAAAAATTCACTGGAAAGTGCCCTATAACCCCCACAATTAAAATGTGGACAATTGAAATGTCTAGACCCTACATTTGGAAAGATTAAGATTAGTCTTAATGGACATAACAAGATCTAGCGCTCATAATGAATATGGTCTCCATTCAGTTGTATATTTGAAGGGGCAAATTGGTTTCGGGCACGACAACCTGACTGAAACCTGAATTAAGGAACAGATGAAGAATTATATTTTATAATCCACGGATATAGCTCCAAGGATGCATAATCCAGTCGAATACACCATTCACTTTTTTTTTAAATGTTTTTATTTCTCCTTTTTTTCTACTATTTTTCTATCTGATAAAAATTAAAAATAATTAAAGAAGTGCAATTACGATACAATTGTTAATATAAATAATATTCATAATGTATGACTATAACAAACAAAATGTTTGTTATTATGAATTTACTTCTAATAACAAAAATTAAAAAAAAATAAAAATAAAAGAAATTGGTAAGTATGATCTTGTGGGAATTACAGAGACATGGCTGCAAGAGGGCCAGGGCTGGGAACTGAATATCCAAGGGTATACCACCTATCGAAAAGACAGACAGGTGGGCAGAGGGGTGTGGTCCCCTTGGCAAGGGCGAGACATTGATACAGGAGATGAGGAGGCACTCAGTATATGGATAGAACTAAGGAATTGTAAGGGTAAAAAAAGACCCTTATGGGACTTACCTACATGCCCCCAAACAGTAGCCTGGACATAGGGTGCAAGTTGAATCAGGATTAAAATTTGCATGTATCAAAGGTAATGCTGTGGTCGTTTCATGTGGAGATTTCAACATGCATGTAGACTGGGAAAATCAGTTTGGTACTGGACACCCCAAGAAAGGGACTTTGTAGAGTGCCTTCATGATGGATTCTTGTATGGAGCTTACCAGGGAGAAGGCAATTCAGGATTTTCTGTTATGTAATGAACCAGATTTGATAAAGGAACTTGGGGTTATGAGCCATTAGGAGGGTGACCATAATATGTAAGGTTTAATCTACAATTGGAGAGGGAGAAGGGTAGATCAGAGGTGTCAGTGTTACAGTTGAATAAAGGGGACTAGGGGCCATGAGGGAGGAGCTGGCCAAAGTTGACTGGAAAGATACCCTAGTTGACAGTGGAACAACAATGGCAGGTACTTCTAGGAATAATACAGAAGGTGCAGGATCAGTTCATTCCTAGGAGGAAGAAAGATTCCAAGGAGAATAACGGGTGTCCGTGGCTGACAAGGGACGTCAGGCACATTATAAAAATAAAAGAGAAGAAGTACAATGCAACAAAGATGAGCGGGAAGCAAGAGGGTTGGGTAATGTTTAAAGAGCAACAGAAGGTAACTAAAAAGACAATGCAGGGAGAAAAGATGAGGTACGAAGGTAAGCTAGCCAAGAATATAAAGGAGGATAGTAAAAGCTTCTTTAGGTATGTGAAGAGGAAAAAATTAGTTAAGACCAAAGTTGGACCCTTGAAGACCGAAAAAGGTGAATTTATAATGGGGAACAAGGAAATAGCAGATGAGTTGAACAGGTACTTTGGATCCGTCTTCGCTAAGGAGGACACAATCTGCCTGATATAGTAGTGGCCAGAAGATCTGGGTGACGGAGGCATTTAAGGAAATCCACATTAGGCGAGGGAAAAGGAAATGGTGTTTACAAATGTCCTCCCCCCCTAACATCCTCCACCCTTCTAGCCGTCCCAGTTGTATTTGTCACTTGCAAGTGTACCGAAGTGAAATGAATTTGCCGGGCAGCAGTACAATGAACAAGAACGCACAAAAAACACAATAAAAATGTAACACAAACATTCACCACAGCATTCAAACATTGTGGTAGCAAAAGGCACAAAAATTTCACCAGTCCTCCTCCATTTTCCCCCCATGGTCGGGACCTCGACCCTCCGCAGCTGCCCGCTGCAGGCATCAGATGAGTGAAAGTCAAGGTAAGTCCTGAAACGTGCCCTCCCGCCGAGAGAGCGCGGCTTCATGTGTTGCCGCAGGCCGGCGTCCGGCGGCGAAGATTTAAAGTTCACCGCCACGCCGCAGCCAGAAGGGACCGCAGGGCCGGTTTCGGAAGCTCCCTCCAGGGGTCTCCTTCAAGGGACCCGCTCTGATGGTAAGTCGCTGCCACGTCCGCGTAGATGTAGGCCACTTGCCGGCGGTGGTGGCTTCTTCTTCTCCCGGGGTACCCCCAACAGGGGGATCTTAGGCTGCAGACGCCGCGCCAGCTGGATCTCTGTAGACCACAGCTTCGGGCTGCCGCGGGCCAGCGAACAGAGCGCACCCCTTCGCTTCACCTGCTTCGCGACGAGAATCCGCGCTGCGCCCGCAACTGAAGCCCCAGGCGCATCTCCGGGAAAGGCCGCACCAATCCTCAATGTTAAGCCACAGGGAGGCGACGTGGGAAAAAGTCGCTCTCCGTGAGGGAAGCGACCAAAGTGGTTTCCCCCTTACCCCCTTACCCCCCCCCCCCCCCCCAAAGAACCCCCCGCACAAGACACACGAAGAGACATAAAAAAACAGACATTAAAACATACAAAAGAAAAGTGTAGAAAAAAACGGACACCCTGCTGACAGGGCTGCCGGCTTGCAGCGTCCCCACCGACATGGGTACACTGATGGGACTGAAGGCTGATAAATCTCCAGGGCCTGATGGTCTGCATCCCAGGGCACTTAATAAAGTGGCTCGAGAAATTGTGGATGCATTGGTGATACTTTTCCATTGTTCAATAGACTCAGGATCATTTCCTATTGATTGAAGGGTAGCTAAAGTTATCCCACTGTTTAAGAAAGGTGGGAGAGTGAAAACAGGGAATTATAGACCAGTTAGCCTGACACCAGTGGTGGGGAAGATGCTGGAGTCAATTATAAAAGATGAAATAGCCGCAAATTTCGACAGCAGCAACAGAAGGGGAAATCATGCTTGACTAATCTTCTGGAATTTTTTGAGGATGTAACTAAGAAAATGGACAAGGGAGAGCCAGTGTATGTAGTGTACCTGGACTTTCAGAAAGCATTTGATAAGGTCCCACATGGGAGATTAGTGGGCACAATTAGGGCACATGGTATTGGGGGCAGAGTGCTGATATGGAAAGAAAATTTGGTGGCAGACAGGAAACAAAGAGTGTAGGGGATTAACGGGTCCCCCTTTTAGAATGGCAGGAAGTGGGGTATGCAAGGCTCTCGGTGCTGGGATCGCAGCTATTTACAATATACATCAATGATTTGGATGAAGGATTTCAAAAGTAACATTAGCAAATTTGCAGATGACACAAAGCTGGGTAGCAGTGTGAACTGTGAGGAGAATGATATGAGAATGCAGGGTGACTTGGACAGCCTGGGGGAGTGGGCAAGATGCATGGCAGATGAAGTTTAATGCAGATAAATGTGAGGTTATCCACTTTGGTAGCAAAAACAGGAAGGCAGATTACTAGATAACCAAAAGCGTCTCTCAAGTTGGAAAAGGGGAAGTAACAAGTGGGATCTGGGGGTCCTTGTTCATCAGTCTATGAAAGTAAGCATGCAGTTACAGCAGGCGGTGAAGAAGCAAATGGCATTTGGCCTTTTATAAACAAAGAGGAGTCGAGTATAGGAGCAAAGATGTCCCTTCTGCAATTGAACAGGGCCCTTGTGAGACCACACCTGGAGTATTGTGTGCAGTTTTGGTCCCCTAATTTGAGGAAGGACATGCTTGCTATAGAGAGACTGCAGCGTAGGTTTACAAGGTTAATTACCCCCACCGGGTTGGCGGGACTGTCCATATGTTGGAGAATGGAGCGGTGGGCTTTACACACTTTGGAGTTTAGAAGGATGAGAGGATATTCTTATTGAAACATATATATTGTTAAGGGGTTTGGACATGCTGTAGAGGCAAGAAAACATGTTCCCGATGTTGGGGGAGTCCAGAACCAGGGGCCACAGTTTAAGAATAAGGGGTAAGCCATTTAGAACGGAGACGAGGAAACACTTTTTCTCACAGAGAGTTGTGAGTCTGTGGAATTCTCTGCCTCAGAGGGCGGTGGAGGCCGGTTTTCTGGATACTTTCGAGAGATAACTAGATAGGCCTCTTAAAGATAGCGGAGTCAGAAGATATGGGGAGAAGGCAGAACTGGAGAACTGATTGGGGATGATCAGCCATGATCACATTGAATGGTGGTGCTGACTCGAAGGGCCGAATGGCCTACTCCTGCACCTATTGTCTATTGTCTATTGTCTAATTGGCAGAAAATGTGTTAAAAACATGCCACCCCCCCCGAACCATCTCCGGTGGGGTGAGGTGGGGCAATTCCACACAGAGTCTTTCCCCATCAAGCCCATTGACCTCAGGTTTACCACAGAACCTTAATATCACACTGTCAAAAATGTCAAATAACATCCAAACCTCAGTTTAGAATGTAGAACATTGCTTCATGTTTGCAGGAAGGTGGGGGATGGGGTCTGGAATGAGTAACGTAGTGAATTTAAAACAAAATACTATTATTTTGTGAATAATTTTGCTTGACAATACCCGGCATTGTTTTTTGTTAGTGACTAGGATTGGAACAATCGGGCAAGAATGAGACCAGATTAGATCGATCTTTATTTTGTGTTTGGGACATACCCGGAAATTTATTTTATTGAATGGCTGATGAACCTTGAAGGGATGAATTACCTGTTGGTGCTCACATTCCCGTGTTGTAACCCTTGCTCTCTGGAATTGTCTTCATTACTGGTCATTCGATGTCGATCAATGGCTTACTTGCTGTTTTGCATTTGTTGTAGTCAACGTGATGGCCATCGTGATCCTGTCGAGAGGAAAGTGCGGACTCTCCAGGTGCATCACTCTCAACCTGGTGGCCATGGCGAACGGCGGATACGATGGTCATTTTCACTGATGTGATACTGTACACAATCATTCCTTTTCGTTTCCCGGGAACGTACATGGACACCACTCCTGCAAGATCTCTCCTGCTTGTCCTGCTCTCTGCAGCCACCGATGTCTCAGTCTGGTTCACCATCATTTTCACCTTTGATAAATTTGTTGCTATCTGTTGTCAGAAGCTGAGAACTAAATATTGCACCACGGAAACTGCCACAGTGGTTCTAACAGCAGTGAGTGTGGTGCTCAGTCTGAAGAACATCCCTCTGTACTTTATATATGAGCCTGAATATATTGTTAATGATGTACCCTGGGGGAACACAATATCACTGAGTTTTTACACGGAAACTGCATGGGTAGCTTTTGACTTGTTCTGCATGACTTCAACTCCTTGCTTCCCATTCCTTCTGATTCTGCTGCTCAAACGCTCGCACTGTCAGACTCTCATTTTGGTGACGGGTTAAAATCCGCAGGAGGCTCCAGAAAAGCAGTATTGTGAGTGGTTTGTGAGAATCCATCATCTTGCTCTTCACCATATCAGGCTGCTTTATAGTTTTGTGGATGACAAGAGTGCTGCATGTCCTTTATTACAGAATAACCAACAAACATGATCTCATGGGTCCAGGCTACATCACTGAACAAACTGGCTACATGCTACAGCTTCTGAGCTCTTGCACCAACACCTGTATTTATGTGGTGACCCAGATTAGGTTTAGAGAGCAGCTGAGGGATGCCCTGATGTACCCATTCACTGCTGTTGTTGCATGGTTTTAGTGGAACCACCTTCATAACCACCTTCCCAGTGCCCTCGTCTTAGCCATTCTACTCCCTCTTTCTCTGACTCTGTGAGTAGATTGCGTCTGCAGGTAGTGCCCCTTGTGTATCCAGGTGCATCATGGCCTGGTATGGTAATTCCAATGCACAGGGATACAGGATGCTGCAGAGAATGTGGACTGAGCCTGGTCCATCACGGGTGCAGCCGTCCCCACCATCCTAAGCATCTACGTGATCTACGTCGCTACAAGATGGCGGCACTTACCATCAAAGATCCCCACCATCCTGGCCATGCCCTCTCCTTCATGCTTCCATTGGGCAAGAGGTACAAAATCCCTCATCAACATGTTCAGGAACTGCTACTTTCCGACAGCCATCAAGTCCTTGAACCAAGCTGCACTGTGAGGACAGCGGACCAAGTATGCTCACAATAAATTTCAACACTGGTACTCCAGAAGGATATATTCACAGCCCCTTTCTATACTTCCTATATATTCATGGGTGCGGGTCTAATTTCTGCAAATGACAGAACTGTGGTGGGCCAGATCTCGGACAATGATGAGAGGGACAGGAAGGTGAAAGAGAACCAAGTTACATCCAGACAAGTCAACAAACTCCCCTCAATATCAGCAAGATAAAGGAGCTAGTTATTGTCTTTAGGATGCAAGGTGTATGCACCCCAGTCAGCATCAAAGTTTCCAAATTGGAAATGGTCAAGAGTTTCAAGTTCCTTGACGTACATATCACCAACAATCTGTCTTGCACCTACCACATTGAAGCTAGTCCTCCACTTCCTTCAGAAACTATGGAAGTTTGACATCTCCCCAACTTACACAGATGCACCATAGAAAACATACTGTCCCATTGCATCACAAATTGGTTGGAAACAGCTTTTCGTAAGACCACAAAAAATTGTAGATGTAATGCGGTACATCACACGGACGAGCTTCCCCACCATTGACTCCAGGTTTAAAACATTACTCTGCCTTGTTAAAGCAGTCAACATAAACAAGATCCTTTTTCACCCTGATCATTCCCTCTTCTCACCTCTCCCATCAGGAAGAAGATACAAATACTTGAAAGAACATGCCACCAGATTCTTCACCATTGTTGTCAAACAGCCAAACAGTCTTCCCATAAGGTTGCGCTTGGTCCTAATCTGCCAATTTAATTATTACGATGTTGGACATTTTCTCGGTAACTCCAATGCTCCAATGTAGCAACACTATATTCTGCACTCTGGGATGTTTCTCTTTGTCCTACCTGCTGCACTTCCGCATAGCTTGATTGTATTCATGTACGGTATGATTTGATTTGACTGGATAGTACAAAAACAAAAAGCTTTACACTGTATCTCATTACAGGTGACAATAATAAACCAATACCAACTCTAATTCTACTTCAACAATGGAACAATAAGGACCATCTCCCAGATGGCCATGGACTTGATTTCTAAGTGGTTTTGTACCAATGTCTTGTTTCGTGCACAGTCTTTTTCTTTCCACAGCTTTGTAGAATGTATTTATTTGTAAGGGTTTGCGTGTTATTTGAGTCCATGTGCCTGTGATGCTGCTGCAAGCGAGATCTTCAATGCATCTGCACCTCACTATACTATGCAAAATAAAATAAACTTAACTCAACTTGACTTGACTTGGTGATATTGCTGGAGTTACTGGTTCCTGTTGCAAGGGAACAGGTTCAAGGATCCGACTGAACCAGAACCATCAATCTGGTTCTTGATTCCCCTACTCTGGGCAAGAGACTCTGTGCATCTACCCGATCTATTATCTATTGATAGCAGGGGCCCACAGCATTTTCCACTCTCTCTTGTTACCAAGCAAAGCCCTATTAACTATTTGTTATCTACAGACTATTCGCACACCAGGCATTCTCACTACATCTCCGTGTTCAGAGAAAGCGTTCTGTTGTATTGACAGGCACCACCAGTGTGTTGAATGGAGTAGGTTCAGAGCAGACCCAACATCCATTTGATGGGCACTGTGGTCTCCAGCAGTTGTAACACAATACCTCCCCCCCACATCACCTTCCGTTTCAGCCGTGTAAATGGGTCACGTGCAGGAGCAGTCCCAGGAGCAGCATCAGCTGCACCAAAACATGAAGCGAAACAACACAAAAAGCTGGAGAAACTCAATGGGACAGGCAGCATCTCCAGGGAGAAGGAATGTGAAGCAAATGCTTTAAAGCTGGTGCTTTAGGTTGAGCCTTAGCAGAGGGTAGCCAGTATTTAGCATTATTAGACAGGGTGGGGCAGAGGGTGGAAGGTGATAGATAGATTTACCCACCCCCTCACATTGCAATAGACTGGCTACCTGTCCTTTCCCTCTCAATCCTGATGCGTGGTTTTGACCCAAAATGTCAACACATACTTTTTGCTTCCACATGTGCTGAGTTCTTCCTGCCTTCTGTTTTTCATACCAAAACTTGATTCGCCCAACCTAGTGAAGCTGCATCACAGGACACAACATTCAGCAAACGTGTAAAGACTCCACCAATTTATTAGGGCAGAGTTCTGATGTCCTGAAAATAGTGGTGGGCTGCGGAGATGGGGAATGAGTCTGTGGATATCCCCATGTTCAGTGGTGGCAGGGCCCAGAACGACCTCCACCCATTTGGCTTCCCTCCATCTTTATGATGCTGCTTTTTAGCCAATTCAATTCATCCCACAGGAGAACAAAAGGTAGCTGAGCGCACTGGATGTCAAAGGTTATGCATCACCACCTCACCATCCCAGCTGCAAGTCCAAGCTGCTCCAGAAATCCTGGCACCTCTTTCAGGATAGTCACTATAGGCTTTATGGGCTCGAAGCCCATAAAGAGGGGAATTGCCTAAATCTTTTAAAGTCCCTATAAATCCATTTGAGCCAACAACTGCCCCAGCAGCTTACTCCCCACCTTTAGCTAAGTGACAGAAGCTGTCTTCGCCTCTGCTGACAGCAATAATCTCCAAACCTGTGCTTTGCTTGGGCTGCTGTGAGAACGAAGCATCCCGCCTGCATTAACCCTTTGTTGAATAGATGAATCCAGAGGTGATCTGTGGGCACTGGCTGGAATGCATCAAGGGACGACAGTAGGGATTAAAGGAAGCTGTTACAAAAATGTGTGGAGCCGAGGTCAGTAAGCAAGGCTATTAAAATATGGCACTGGTTGTATATATGGGTGGGGAAATTGCAGATAGAGTTTAATCTGAGCAAGAGTAAGGTGTTGCAGTTTGGGAGGTCTTCGTGCCACCCCCAAACTGAGGGCAGCACGTGGCACAGTGGTAGAATTGCTACCTTACTGCACAAGAGGCCCGGGTTCGATCTTGACTACAGATGCTGTCAGTACAGAGTTTGTATGTTCTCCCTGTGACCGTGTGGGTTTCCCCGGGTGCTGCGGTTTCCTTTCACACTCCAAGGATGCACGGGTTTGTAGGTTAACCTGGCTTCGGTAAAAATAGTAATTTGTCCCTAGTGTGTAGGATACTGCTGGTGTACTGGAGTGATCGCTGGTCGGGTTGGAATGGGTTGGCAGAAGGGTCTGTTTCCACTTTGTCTCTAAAATCAACAGTCTGGTCTAAATATTAGAAAGAAGTATACAGTTAATGGTAGGACACTTAACAAAACTGATGTGCAGAGGGATCTTGGGATTGAAGTCCATAGCTCCCTGAAAGTAGCAACACATGTAGATAAAGTCATAGATAAGGCAAATGGCATGATTGCCTTCATCAGTCTATATTGACTATAAGAGTCAGGAGGCCGTGTGACAATGAAACTTTAGATAGGCTGTATTTGGAGTATAGTGTGCATCCTGGTCAGGAAGGATGTGGAGGTTTTGAGGAAAGTGTAGACGAGGTTCAACTGGATGCTGCCTAGATTAGAAGGTAATCAAATTGGATTAATAGCAAAATTAGATTAACTTGGATTATTTTCTCTGCCGTTTGAGGTTGAGGAGAGATCTGAAATATAACCTATCAGGGATGACGCCAGGTTCAGCAGTGACCACACCGACACTGGCAGTACTCACATAATATATTTTATTTACATTGGTGAGAAAGTCCAGGACCCGCATGGGGGCACTGTTCTTCACTAGCAGCGACGTGTGCAGTGGAGCTGGCAATCTCAGGCTTGTGCCAGTAGCTCAGTCCTGGTCTCGAAGGAGGAGACATGGCAATTTCAGGTTTCTCCCTACAGTTCATCCTTGCCTTGAAAGGTAGAGCTGGCAGTCTTAGGGTTATCCTGGCAGCTCAGCTTTGGGGCTTGAAGAAGCAGCACTGGCAGTTTCTGAATTATCCTGGAAGCTCAGGTTTTGTCTCAATCTCTCAATCTAGACCTGAACTTGAATTGTCCAGGCATAGAAGGATATTTGCCAAGTGCTGGAAGATGAGATTGATGTGAATGGATGGCCCGGATATGCTGGGCTATATGGCCTGTTTCAATGCTGTATTACTATTTGATTTTGTTGTAAGTACACCTGAAGAAAGTTTTGAAATTAGAAAGACCTCTCATGTCTGGCTGAATCCCCTGCACCCACCACTCCCCTGTCTCATCACACAGACCTGCCTCAGATCAAGTTGGTTATTGCGAACTGAGCGGAGGTGTTGGGCGAAGCGATCGCCAAGCCTACACTTGGTCTCACCAATGTACAGCAGCTGACATTTAGAGCAATTTTTTTTTTAATTTGAAAATAGATTTTATTCGGGTAATAAATATATACAACACTGGGTTTTGAGTAATGAGGAAGGGTTAGTTAGCAGTCTTGTTGTGCGTGGCCCCTTGGGCAAGAGTGACCATAATATGGTTGAGTTTTTCATTAGGATGGAGAGTGACATAATTAAGTCAGAAACAAAGATTCTGAACTTAAACAAAGATAACTTTGAAGGTATGAGACGTGAATTGGCCAAGATAGACTGGTAAGTGATTCTTAAAGGGTTGAGAGTGGATGCGCAATGGAAGGTATTTAAAGACTGCATGGATGAACTACAACAATTGTTCATCCCAGTTTGGCCAAAGAATATAATCAGGGAAGGTAGTACATCCATGGATAACAAGGGAAATCAGGGATAGTATAAAAACAAAGGATGAAGCATACAAATTAGCCAGAAAAAGCAGCCTACTGGGAGATGTGACTGGTGATAAATTCAGAGTCCAGTGGCAAAAACAGGAGGGTAGACTATTATCTTGAATGGGTGGCAAATTAGGAAAAGGGAATAGATGATCAAAGACCTGGGTGTCATGGAACATAACCAATCGTTGCAAAAGTAGGGCATGCAGGTGCCAGCAGCAGTGAAGAAAGCAAATGGTATGTTAGCATTCATAGAAAGGAATTTGAGTATGATCAGGGAGGTTCCACTACAATAAGCAGTTGTAGCAGGGGTTTTTGGTAAGACCTCATCTGGAGTATTGCGTACATTGGTCTCCAAATCTGAAGGTAACATTAATAGCGGAATTCTTGCCATAGCACGGGGACCGGGTCCAAATAGAAGGTTCACCTAGACTGATTCCTGGATGTCTTGACTTTCATAAGAGGAAAGTTACTGGGGATAGACTTGGCTTGCACTTCACTAAAAGAAAGAATCCAAAAGGGGGGAATAGGAAACTTACAATTCTTAAGGAAGTTGGATAGGCTAGATGCATATGTTAAAGATTGTTCCAAAAGTTGGGGAGTTCCTGAATTGGAGGGTCCACAGTCTAAATGTAAGGGGGAACCCCACTTTTTAAAGAAAAGGAGGACCGAGATGATGAAAACATTTTTCACACAGAGAGTGGTGAGTTAGATTCTCTAAAAGGGTAGTGGGGTTCATTGCTAGTCGTTTATTAAAGAGGGAAGATGTGGATGCAATACCTTGTGGCTAAATGTGGTGAAATCATTGGAAAGTCACGCAGGTATTTACAGAAACATAGAAACATAGAAATTAGTTGCGGAAAGGATGCCAATTCATGCACCGCCATTCATATGAATGGCAGTCATCCGAATTGCCTACATCCTGCACCTACCTGCTTCTGTTTTTATGTTTCTAACCATAACCGTGCAAAAGGATCTGACATTTTCGGAGGCTATACAAAATTGTTCCAATGCAGTCTATATCCATTTCTCAAACACAAATAGCCAATGTGAATCCCAACCACCCTCATGGCACTTTCCAGAGCTCACCACTCTCTATGTGGGAAAAAGTTCTTTAATTTGAGGGAGGGGCGTCTCATACGGTCTTAAAGGTCTTAATGGATTTCCCCTTATCCTTAAGCGGTGACCCCTTGTCAACCTGACTTCCCCCACAGCACTCGGGAAATGTCAATCTTCCTGAATCTGTCCCTGGGAACAGTCCCGTAAATCACAGAGTCCCTTAATTCTTATGTGACGGAGCTGAAATTTTCGGGATAAATAGTAGAGCCTAAGGGATGAACCATGGATGCAGTGGATGTGTTATATCTAGACTTTCAGAATTCTTTCACAAGGTCCCACATAAGAGATTAGTTCACACCTGCGAAGAGGGGGCAACGCTGTCTGTCTCCTCTCCATAGCAGCTGGTGACAGGCAGCGTCAAGTGTAGGAGTGAAAACGCATTTTCAGAATGGAGGCAGTGACTAGTGGGAGGTCTCCCCTCACCGCCAGCCAGCCAGGTCTTGGTGCTAATGATTTGGCGAGGGATTGAATGCCTTTTGCCAGATAAGCTGGGCAGTGTGTAGCTCTGGAACCACGCCACCGGATCCATCAAATTCTTTCCCTGCAGTGCCTGCAAGACGTGTTCCATGCTGACCACTGCCCGATGGACATGTGGTCAAAGGTGATGGTACGGAAGAACCTTTCCACAAACGACAGATGGGGCGGCAATGTCCAGCTGACTGGCACATTGCGTGGCATCTGCGCCAGGCCCTCCTTCGCAACACCGGGGACAGTAGAAACCCAGCAGGTAGTGACACTTGGTGCCCACGTGCCTTGGCTCTACACTCCGCCTGATGCAGCAACACACGAAGGTGGCCATCAGGATGAGGGCAACGTTGGGCACGCCTTTACCTCCATTTTCGGCAGCCTTGTGCATGGTGGCCCATCACACCTGGTATATCCTCGACCCCCAGATGAACTGGAAGATGGCCCGGGTGATCCCTGCGGCGCAGGAGGGAGAGACAGGCCACACTTGTGCCAAGTACAGCAACCCCGCGAGTACCTCACACCTGATGACCACATTTTTCCCGTTATGGAGAGGGAGCGTTATCTCCACAGCTCCAGCTTCTTCCTCACTTTGGCTATCCGCTCCAGCCAATTCTTGTTACATGCCTCAGTCCCCCCCCCCCCCCCCGACACTTAGAGCAATAATCAACCTGATCTCCTGGTGGCTCAGCACTTCAACTCCCCCTCCTATTCCGAATCCGACCTTTCTGTCCTGGTCCCTTCCATGGCCAGAGTGAGCCCCACCGTTAATTGGAGGAGCAGCACTTCATATTTTGCTTGGGTAGTTTGCACCCCAGCAGTTTGAACATTGACCTCCAATTTCAGGTAGTCCTTGCTTTTTCCCTCTTTCCCTCCTTTTCCAGTTTCTCCCACAACCCACTGTCTCCGCCTCTTCCTTTCTTCTTCCCCCACATCAGTCTGAAGAAGGGGTCTCGACCTGAAACGTCACTTGTTCTTTCGCTCCATAGATGCTGCCTCAGCCGCTGAGTTTCTCCAGCATTTTTGTCTACTGTCGATTATTCCAGCATCTGCAGTTCATTCTTAAACAGGAGAGGTTGAGATCAGTGCGTGTAGTGCAGGAATGCAAGGAACGTGCCTCGTTGATGGTGTCTCTATGACGATACCGCAGCTCAGGAGATGCTGTAAGCTGAGCCTGAGACCCATGAAAGTCTGAGATGCCACTAAACCTTCCACCACCCGGCTGACCATGGCAAAGCAAAACGAGGTGGGGTGGGACTTCACCGAAGGTAACACCGAAATGTCAATTTCATCAGCCCATTCTGAGTCACAGTCTCACACCCACGATCTTGCAACCGTCTCCACCTCAGTCAAACCTTCAAACTCCTGTGAAAAATAGTCACAATCCTCACAAAACAAATCTCCCAAAGAGACAGGCACTATACCCCACTTGCAAAAGCTGTCTTTACAATAAATCTCTGCTGCTTTTTATTCACAAACTAACATCACCTCAAAATGGCTGCTCATTGGCCATGGAAAGATTGGTTCTGCAGGACAGATCTAAACTGTTCTCAGTTCAGCTGAAGACTGTCAGAGTTGAAGCATTAATTTTATTTATCTCTCCACAGAATGATCTCCCCCCTTGAATACATTCAGACTTCCCCATTTATATTTGAGAAAATAATTAATGTTATATTGAGTATATTGGGCAGCTTTGTCCAAAAATGATCTTAGTACTGTTGGCATTGAATAATTATTTTAAAGAGCTTGCAAGACAAAAAAAAAAGATAGGAATGAAATTGCCTTTATTTGAAATATTATTGATATTCCTCTCACAGTTCATTACACTTTCCATGGAACACATTGCGTGGGGACTCCAGCCAATTGTAGCTCATTCCAAGGCAAGCTGTATTATTAATGGTCTACTGCTTTGGTCAACAAATCTTTTCATATTAATAATGATGCAACTGTGTGATCTCCAGGGAAGTTTCACTCCTGAATAAATGCACTGCTCCTCTCAATGCATCTTGTAATCAGGTAGAGCACTGCCCTCCATCACCAGTAGAAGACTTCACCTCCCACCAAAAATGCGGGAGGCAACAATACTGCATCAGATAGAAGACATTTACTACCCTGTTCTTACAGCTGTGGGAATTCCTGGTAAGTCAATATCTCTTGATGTTCGTTTGGTAAATGCATCTTAAAATATTGAACAGTCATCTTGTAACTGATCGACACACCTGTCGCTGCGTTCTACGGCCTCTCTGGTCTTGTGTTTCCTTAGTTTAGTTCAGTTAGTTAGTTTAGTTTATTGTTGTCTCGAGTAACGAGGTACAGTGAAAAGCGTGTTTGGATTTGTCCAAATGCTTGTTCTGATGAGCCTGGAGCTGCAGATGCATTGTGCAAAGTACAGATCACACTGTGGCAATCTCTGCCACACAATCCGTTCCTCAACCACTGTCCCCCTGGTCTGCAACTGCCTGATCATAAGGTAACAAGCAAGCTGGACAAGCTAGATGCAGGAAAAATGTTCCCAATGTTGGGCGAGTCCAGAACCAGAGGCCACAGTCTTAGAATAGAGGGGTGGCCATTTAAGACTGAGGTGAGAAAAAATGTTTCAGCAGAGAGTTGTGAATTTGTGGAATTCCCTGCCACAGAGGGCAGTGGGGAGGCCAAATCATGGATGGATTTAAGAGAGAGTCACATAGAGCCCTGGGGGCTAGTGAAATCAAGGGATATGGGGAGAAGGCAGGTACGGGTTGTTGATTGGGGACGATCAGCCATGATCACAATGAATGCGCGGTGCTGCCTTGAAGGGCCGAATGGCCTCCTCCTGCACCTATTTTCTATGCTTCTATGTTTCTATGTAACCCAATCTGCTGTTGAATCTGATTTTTCTCCTGTTTGTTCCTTCCTGACTTGCCTGTCCTAATGCTGTCCTTCTCCTACCTTCCAGAACAAGGCCACCAAAAATTCTGCTTCCTCTGTTCCACCCACCAATCCTACACTTGCCAATTCAATGGCTCTCACCTACATCCTAAATTCTCACCCCTGGTGTGTAATCCCTCCATGACCTCCCCTGTTCCAGCCCACAGCCCATCCTGGTGTCCATATGAAACAAGACCAGAAAGTGCTGGTAATACTCAGGCAGCATCTGCAGAGAAAGAGGCAGTGATGCACGTCAGTGACCTGTCATCAGATTGGAGGGAAATTTAAAATAATCATGTTTTAAATTTTAGATGAAGGTGAAAAGGGCAGAGAAAACGAGGAAGGGTTCCCTGAGCTTAGTTTGGAAGAAAACATGGAATTGGAGCAGAGAGGTCAGAGTGGGATGGAGAATTAAATTGTTTGGGACATTAAATATGAACTCTGCTTTTCTTTACACTGATGCTGCCTGGCCAACTGAATGTTTCCACCACTCTGTGCTTTTGCTTCATGAGAGGTGTGTATTAGACTGAAGGCCAGGAGTGCTTCAGTGGACAACAGAAGGGTTGAATTCTAATGGTAAAAGCGCGGAAAATTAATACATGTGTGTGAGGGACTCAATGGAAGGAGATAAATTAGGTCTAAGATGATCATTAGAGGAGAGAGGAAACTGTTTGAAGTAGGACATACAAAAGGACATTGTCTGAATGGTTGAATTAGTGATTTTGGCTCTTGAAACCTTTACATCCCAGTCAGAAGATGAGATTCTAATCCTATGTCTATACTTTTATTAAAGCAGTGCAAGGAAACAATGACTGTGAGTTCCGAGAATGCTTTTGCAATGTTGAAGAGGGAAGAGGAGTGAAGATAGGTTGGTGGAGTCATCACTTTTAAACGGGTGGAATTTGCGGACAATGATCATTGAAAGTGGAAGTTAGTGAGGAGAGTGAAGGCAAGAAGTCCCATACACTTGGTCTCAGTGTCAGGGGAGGGAGTGAGGCTAGCAATCCACAGTATGTACAGATGTAGTGACAGCCCTGTTGACACTGACAGGGAGAAACCATAATTGGAAATATGGGAACCTAATTGAAAGCTCTGTTATGTGAGATGTCAAGACTAGAACAGATGCAAAGGAGACAGTGGAGAAACTATGGGGCGGCTCAGTGGTACCGCTTTAGAGCTACTGCCTTACACTGCCAGAGACCGGGGTTTGATCCTCACTATGGGTGCTTGTCTGTATGGAGTTGTATGTTCTCCTTGTGACCTGCGGGGGTTTACTCCAAGATCTTTGGTTTCCTCCCACACTCCAAAGATGTACAGGTTTGTAGGTTAATGGCTTGATGTAAATGTAAAATTGTTCCTAGTGCGTGTAGGATAGTGTTAATGTGCAGGAATCACTGGTTGGCGCGGTCATGGTGGGCTGAAGGGCCTGTTTCCGTGCTGTATCTTTAAACTAAACTACACTAAGCTAGGAGAATGGAAGCAGGGTTGGAACTGTAGTTAAGTAGCTTTGGGATACTGAATGGATATTGGCCATTAACATAACCCCCTGAGATGGTGCTGGGAAGATGAAAAATGTGTTGAAATGCCACCCGAACCAACCGGTGTGTGAGGTGGGGCAATTCCACACAGAGGAGTCTTTCCCCATGAAGCCCATTCACTTCAGGTTGACCACAGAACCTTAATATCACACTGTCAAAAATGTCAAAAAACATCCAAACCTCAGTTTAGAATATGGAACATTGCTTCATGTTTGCACCAAGGTGGGAATGGGGTCTGGAATGAGTAACCGTAGTGAATTTAAAACAAATTACTTCATTTGTGAATAATGGTTGCTTGATAATACCCGGCATTGTTTTGTTAGTGACTAGGATTGGAACAATCGGGCAAGAATGAGCCAGATTAGATTGATCCTTATTTTGTGTTTGAGGACTTACTTGCTGTTTTGCATTTGTTGTAGTCATACGTGATGGCCATTGTGATCCTGTCGAGAGGAAAGTGCGGACTCTCCAGGTGCATCACTCTCTACCTGGTGGCCATGGCGACGGCGGATACGATGGTCATTTTCACTGATTGTGCTACTGTACACGATCATTCCTTTACATTTCCCGGGAACTTACATGGACTCCACTCCTGCAAATTCCTTCATACTCGTCTTTCTCTCTGCAGCCACCGATGTCTCCGTCTGGTTCACCATCACTTTCACCTTTCGATCGATTTGTTGCCATCCGTTGTCAAAAGCTGAGAACAAATATTGCACCACGGAAACTGCCACAGGTGTGTTCTAACAGCAGTCAGTGTGGTGCTCAGTCTGAAGAACATCCCTTGGTACTTTATATATGAGCCTGAGTATATTGTTGACAATGTACCTTGGGTGTGAAACTTTCATCAAACTTTTTACAGGGAAAGTGCCTGGGTGGCTTTTGACTGCCTATCTATTATTTTAACTCCTTTCCTTACATTTCTTCCTGATTCTACTGCTCAATGCCTTAACGGTCAGACACATTCTGGTGGCGGGCAGAATCCGCAGGAGGCTACAGCAACGGAACAATAATGAGGATCACCATGACCCAGAGATGGAGAAGAGAAGAAAATCCATCATTTTGCTCTTCACCATTTCGGCAGTTTTATACTTTTATGGATGACTAATGTTTCTGTATTTCATGTACTGGCGGATTGCAAATGTTTATGATTACACGGGTGTCCATGACCCCAGCTACATCGCTGAACAAACTGGCTACATGCTGCAGCTTCTGAGCTCCTGCACCAACACCTGTATTTATGTGGTGACCCAGACTAGGTTCAGAGAGCAGCTTAGGAATGCCTAATGTACCCATTCACTGCAGTTGTTGCATGGTTTCGGTGAAGCTCCGACTATGTCAGAGCTAACATTCTAGTTCAGTCCTCATTTATTCTACCACTGTTTCTCTCTGTGAATTGTGAAAGCGCCCCTCCCTTGGATGCCACTGATCCCAATCACTGGCTGTCTGACCAGGGAGGGCGATCCCCAGCATCTCTGGAATTGGTTTATATGGCTACCTAAACCTTGTCAGTCTTCTCCCAATAAAATCCAGGCAGAGTGAGGGGGGGGGGATTTGGCTGGTCTGGCGGCAACGAGTGCAAGGATCATGGTTTCAGCAGGAATCACCTCTGGGAGGACACTATTACTCGGGTGAAAGGAAGCAGTTCAGTCCACATGGTGGATATACACATTCTGCCCAGTGAAGGCACCAGAGTTGTTAACAGCAGAGCAGTTGCTGCAGAGATGGATGAAGTAATCAGCTAGACATAGAATTTGAGACCAAACCTGCCAATGGGAATCTCTAATATTTGTCCAAGCAACACATTTCATAGATATTGACAATTTGGAGACAGTAGGAGGGGTACAGCTGTGTGGTGATCAGAATCATCAGTGTACCTGCAGAATTCATCGCAGGTATTTGGATCATGTCACCAAATATGCCATCTGGATGAGAAATATTAGCGTGGCTATGGTAGACTTTGGGGTAACTCATGCAACAGCAGACCATATCATGAGATGCCTTGAGGCATAAATTGCACCTTGTCAGACCCCAATAACTGGCAACAGTGCATCATGAATGTCTCCTCCATGTCATATTTAAATTGTTTCCATTTTGAAGCTATTATCACATTGAAATTGAAATTTCTCAAGGTAGTTCAGTAGTCCTGACTGTCTACAGAGAGATTTTCCACATTAGGTCTCACAAGCTACAATAGCGTGGGAACCTTTGAATCTGAAAATCACACCTTAAGAACTCTGATAGCTCATAACTTTAAAATAATGAATTTTCAGACTAGGGCTTTGAAATAAAGCCAAACCAATCTGATTTAACCAGTTTCTACTTTTGCGGCTGAAACTGTTTCCAGCCATCTATTGTCTCAAGTTGTTGGACCATTATAGGCCAATATTCACTCCTGTTGTGTTCAATAAATCACCGGATTCAGGCAACTTGGTTTTGTATAACAAGGTAATTTATTACACTACAAAATGAGGCACAATAGACTCACGTACATATGACAATTAAACACTCTTGACTTTCTTGACTCTGGACAATTACAGATGCTCCATGAGTTATGAATAATTTTGCTTACAGAATTATAACTTTTCTGAAAATCTCCTGTATACTTTCAATGCATTTTTCATGATGGTAATAATAATAATAATAATAAAAAACATTTTCCAAGTTATTCGTTAATGACTGAGAAAATTGTATATTCCATTAGTTTAATTATGCGTAATATGAGGGTGATGATTCAATGAAAATATAGGGTGTGTGTGTGTGCGTGTGCGTGTGCGTGTGCGTGTGCGTGTGCGCGCGTGTGGGACCAACACGACACAGGTTACGATATTATAGAAAACTTTGGCAGTACTTCGGCTTTCAGATAGTTCTCAAGAACAGAACATGTGCCGGTATTTAAATCTATACATTCTGGCTTTTGAGTCTTTTCCTGGTGAAATAGCTTATTCTGTCATGTTCCCATTTATTCTTTCCAGGCCCCTCCTGATGATATAAACTTCAATTTAAGTCTCACATCCAGCCTCCTCTGCTGCATAGGGGGGAAAAAACAATAGTTTGTCCAATCTTTTCTTATAGCCTCTGTTTTCCAGTCCTGGTAACATCCTCATATATCCTCTCTGCACCCGATTTTGCAAATTCTTATCCTTCCTATCATGTGGAGCAGAGAAAAATCAGAAAGTTATTCAATTTTCTCAACTAGGAGAGATTGAACGTGGATTGATACCATAGTGGTAATGAAAAGGATAAGGTGAGTAACTAGCACCTTGTGGTCAGTGTGATTGGTGGGCCAGTGACTACATTCATCGGGTTACGAAAGGAAGACACAAAAGGTTGGAGTAACTCAGCGGGTGAGGCAGCATCTCTGGAGAGAAGGAATGGACGATATTTCGGGTCACGACCCTTCTTCAGATATCATATGAGAATTTTCCTTCAAAGATGCAGTTAGAAGGGGCCTACCGCCAACTAATAAGGAACTACAAGCTAGCCAGCATCAGGAAACATTGATTGCAATTCTAAGTTAAGCCAGCAACAGCCCACTTTGATGCTGTAGGGAGAATTTGCCATGAGTGAAATGGATATCTATTGCATTCCCAAAGTATTTGCATTGGAAAACACTGCTCCGACAAAATTAGACTCACTAGCAATGGATCCTGTTGAGGTGACTATTGCACATAGATGTCAGACCCTTACATTGGCATCACCCAGGGGATTATCGCTTTTAGGGAACAAGGAAACATTACTTTGCTTCATGCAGGCATAGCGCTGTCTGGAGTGATAATACAGACGCATTATTATTCTGAATTGTGTACTGTTCATACCATGCAAGGGATTGAGGAGAGGAAGGCCAAATAATCATGTTGTACCTCAACAGTAAAAAGCTTGTTGTAGACATAATCTATAAATTCCCAGCATTTCTATATTTTATAAAAGACGGGGTCAGGGACAGAACAAATAACTGAAATTAATTTATTAATAATGAATAAATATATACAATATTTAACATCTCAATATTGTTACCACAGGTGTTTTGTCATGAATATAAAGATTCAGATAATATTGTTTTTTTTTTTTTTTTTTTTTTGTTTTCTTTTTTTTGTTTTTTTTTTGTTTTTTTTTTTTTTTTTTTTTTTTTTTGTTTTTTTATTGAAATGTGGTAAATATGAGAGTTGTAAAATTTATAACATATCTAACAGAGTAAAAATGATAGGGAACTTACGTAGTAAGTATTTTAATCCCAGTCCACTTAAAGACCATTATGTATCAACTCTCTTCCCTTCCAGGTGTTTTGGTTAACTTTTGACAATTAATCTTACTGGAAGAAGATGCTCCAATACAATATATATATTGTCCAGAAATATTACAATTTGGCTTGGGAATTGCTCTGCTCAGGACAGGAAGGCTTCTGCAGAGAGAAGTGACCATGGGCTGTATATGGATGGTGCAGGGCTGCATTATGTATCCTATCCGAGGATGGGGAGTATAGACCACCAGTCCTGGGTGGAGGAACGCTTGGTGTGGGAACCCGCGGGAAGTGGAGGTGCCAACCATGGTCTCGAGATTTGCAGTGCCGTCACTGGTTGGGGCGCCACTGGAAGAAGAGCTGGCGGTCAGTATTAATTACCTGGCTTCCCATCCAGCTTCAGGAACAAATCATTATGGAGACAGCCATGAGGTACCACGCTCCAGCAACTGTGCTTCCCTCAAGGTACCGGTGGTGAACAGTTCCGTCTGGAGCTTACATTGGGGGCGGGCATTAAGACCCAAGAGGTCAAGCTGCAATAGAATTTTAAACCTGCTGGCATCGGGGTTGACAGCATTCGCCAGGTCGGTGGATGGCTGCGCATTATCTGCAGCTCAACGGGACGCAATGGCATTGTTGTGCAATGCACAATTTGAAATTAATTGCATTAGCAAGAATGCCATTCGTCCTGTTCTCAACCGCAAATCTGTGGGGTTGTGTATGGCCAGTAATGTGCAGCCGCCCAATTTGACTTGTTTAGAGAAGACCAATCCAGGCAGGTGAAAGACTTGGGACGACGAGTCGAAGGCTGTGGGGCTACTTTCGGGCTCCAACAACCAAACAGACAGTCGTCGTTTCGACGCCAGCACCCCTATGCCTCGACCAGCACAAGACCAGCTGTGGAAACCACCTCCAGCTCGAACATGGCCCAAACCGGCCAACAGCCAAGGATGCGCAGCTGGCACACAACAGCACCTCAAGTCCCCAAACATCGGGGAAGGAAATAAATATCCAGAATCCACCGACTAACACGGAGGTAGATGGGTCTGGGTCTCAATGTAACATACCGGGTGTGGGTTCATTGCATGTTGGTGGGTAGGTTACGTTTCTTTTTGAGTGGCAGTGGATAACTTCTGACAGGTTCATATGGCGCTAAGTATAGACGGGCTCTCTGCCACCCACGCAGCATGCTCCAAACCATACCTTTGCTCGTTCAAAATGGGATGGTTTGGAATTTCAGGCTGAAATTGAAACATTAAGTGCTAAAAGATTGATTGAAAAAAACAGTCATTAAAAAAAACAGATCTTAAAGATGCTTATTATTCTGTACTTGTTCACAAGAATCACAGAAAATACTTGAAATTTAAATGGATGGGGCAGCTATGGCAGTTTAAAGTGTTGCCGAATGGGTTAACCTCAGCTCCCAGGTTATCACTAAAATATTGAAACCTCTTCTTGTTCTATTACAAACGCAGAAACACATAGTAATGGATTATTTGGACGATATCCTCATTATAGGAAAAACTATGGAATTGGCTATTTCAGCGGTCAGCCACCAAACTTGTGTTTTGAGCAGTTGGGGTTCCTAATTCACCGGTAAAATCCAGGTTGACGCCATCCAGGTTTTGGATTATTTGGGATTTACTATTAACTCCAATCACCTGTCAGTCACTTTGCCCAAGGGCAAGGGATTGAAGTTAATAGAAGCCTGCAATCATCTTATCACACAGCAGCTGCCTTCAATTCGGCAAGTGGCAAGCTTGATTGGAAAATTGGTGGTTGCATTTCCAGCAGCCAAATATGGGCCTTTGCACTATCGGCAATTAAAAAGAGCAAAGGTGCAGGCACTCAAACATAATTTCGGCCACTTTGAATTACCGGCGAAAGCCATTGATGAGCTACAGTGGTGGAAAGTCAATATTGTCCATTATTCTGGCAATATTTCAATTGAATGCCCTTCTGTTGTTTTACAGACTGATGCCAGTGCTCTGGGTCGGGCGCCACTGACACGTTTCTTGCTGTGGTGGCAGATGGAACATGCACGAGATATCTTTTCTGCAGTTGCATGGTGTTAACTAATTGGAATTGCTCGCAGCCCTTTATGGTCTGAAAGTTTATTGTGGCCACATGTACTACGTGCATGTTCAATACAGATACATAACACCACAGCAGTGGCATACATAAATCACATGGTGGTATCAAGTCAGTATCCTGTGATAAATTGGCATGCTCATTTGGCACTGGTGCATCATTCGAAATATTTGGGTTTCAGCTATCTACCTCCCAGGTAGATTCACATGGTGGCGGACACCAGGTCACGTAAATTCAATGACAACACAGAATAGGTGTTGAAATCATAGTGTGTTTAAGGATATTGTTTCTAGTATGGAACACCGGATATGGATTTGTTCGCTTCAAGATTAAATCATCAATTACCGAAGTATGTTGCATGGGGAACCAGACCCAGGGCAGTAGTGGTAGAGGTGTTCTCACTACATTGGGGTGCAATGTTTTTCTATGCATTCCCCGCATTTTGCCTTGTCAGTCGCTGTCTGCAAAAAATTCAGCAGGACTCTGCCTCCGGCATTCTGGTAGTCCCTGACTGGCCGACTCAGCCATGGTATCCTCTTATTTTGAGCATGGTTGTAGAACCTGTGTGGCAGGTTCCTAAAGGCAGGTCTCTTGTTAACTAACCCAGTTTCTGGTGAAGTACATCCTCTGCATGATCGGCTCAATTTATTGATTTGCAGGTTTTCAGAAGACCTTTCCTTGGACTGGGACTAACTGATCGTATGGTGGATGTGCTAACTGCGGTCTGGAGAAGCAGTACTCAAAAACAATATGCCTCATACATTAGGAAATGGGAAGTGTTCTGTGCACAGTCCGAGATTTCGTATGAGGCAGTGCACATTACTAATGTTCTGGAGTTCCTCTCGAAGTTGCAATTCGATGAGAAATTAAGCTACAGTGCTTTAAATTGTGCCAGAAGTGCGCTGTCCTCTTACCTGCTGCCAATTTCAGAACATCAATCAGTGGGGTCTCACCCTTTATTGTCAAGATTGATGAGGGGAGTCTTCAATTCGAACCCTCCTAGGCCCTGATATACTGAAATTTGGGATGTAGGGGTGGTTTTAACTTTACTTCGGTCATGGTCTCCAGCAACTTCCCTGTCTCTACTCCGACTCACGCACGAGGTGGCTATGCTCATGGCATTAGTGTCAGCTCAAAGAGTCCAGTCTTTGCAAAAGCTACGACTGGACAGGATGCTCACCTTCTGCCGGTGGTTTCACCTTTTTAGTGTACGGACCCTATAAAACAGAGCAGACCAGGTACTTCAGGTTAGAAATTACAGTTCATGGCATATCTTTGGATCCCAAATTATGTTGAAGTTGCTCACCTCCGGCAATCCATTAGTGTCACCAAGGGGCTTAGGGGGTCACCAAGGGGGCTTAGAGTTAACATTATTGATCAGCCACAAGAAACTGCATAAGAAGATCTCAACTCAGACCATTTTCAGGTGGCTAAAAGAAGTTCTAGCAGATGCTGGGGTTGATACTGAAATGTTTAAATCTCATTCCACCAGGGCTGCAACTACGTCCGCTTTTCATTCCATTTTTATTTAAATCATTTTTATTTACCAATTTACCTCCCTCAGTTTCGACTATGAGATTCTAGGTCTTGTCATCAGATCATTAGTCCAGCCATCTCGATATATTCCAGCTGCTCCACCCATGCTGCCATGTCTTCAATTAGGATTTGATGAGGAACAGAGAAAAGCTGGAAAAGACTATCCCCAAAATATGATGATCTGTGAGATAGCTGAGAGTGGGGATGCACCATGAACCTTGGACAGGTAACTACAAAAACTCCGTAAAACGCAAGCATTAGTGGCAGTAACATTGCACTCTAACCTTGCAAAACAAATCAAGTTTGTAAAATTAATTGGAAAGGTTCATTGTTTGGGTGGGGCATCCAATGGAGAGAGATTTGTAGCATAGAGAGCAGGAACATCAACAGTCAAGTGCACCAGTACGAGATATCTTGTGAGCATGATGACATGCTGCTGATCATTAGCTTGTATGCTTTTGAGCAATGTGAATTTAATGATTAGAAAATTAGTGGCAAGATTATTCAATATTATTAAAAGCAGAAAATATTAGAAACATTCAGCAGGGATAGAGATAGAAACAGGGATAGTATTTCAGTTGAAAAAATATTGATTAGATTTTGCAGGTAACGTTTGGCGCCAAAAAACTGAAGGGCGGAGCTTTGGAATAATACAGAACATGCAAGAGCACACATTGCCGGATCCTCCATTACCACAATGCACTCTGCTTCAAATAATGGCGGATCATATAAACTTGGATGCAAGGAGTGAGTCTCAATTTTACTTCAGAGTCACATGAGTGATTCCGTGAAGAAGAAGACCTGCCAGTGCGCATTCGCGTCATTACGTCAGACGCATGGCGCAGCGACGGGCTTGAGAGAGCAGCTCCACTTGCGGTAAGTTAAATATTCGCAGGTAGGTTTTTAAACTACGCTGCGAACGTTCCCAGAGTTCTGTAAGACTGGTTTCAGGACCCAGCGTGAACATGGATAAAGCAGTTAAAGGGAGGTCGAGGCATGCCGCCGAGAAAGTCTGTGAAATTGACCTCGGGAGTGCAGACAGCGGTCGGGCGCTTACGCCGGCTCCAGAACTGCCAGCAGATCAAACCACCGGCAGCTACTCCGGTGCCACAGAACACCATGGCCACTCCAGTCGGGAGGAAGGAAAAAGAAAATCAGTAAGGCCTGTGGAGTCAGGCCAAGAGGACTCTCCTCCCACCATGAAAGTCATATGGGGACATCTAGACAAAATGGAGCACCTTATGGAAAGGATACTCCATCATGAGGTGTTATAACCAGAGTTCTATACTCCTGGGTTACCCCAGCAGCCCACAGCAGCAACCTCCAGCAGAGGTCTATACAGGGAAGACCTTTACCAATAGGAGGAACCATACGTCCACGGGACTACATGGGGGCCCATACCAGCAGCGCCATGTTAAGGGCTGCATGATACCTCCCCTCAAGCATGAGCAGGGAGAGCCAGGGCAGTATGATACTGACCCTGAAGTTGGTGGTATAGCAGAGGAGCATACCCCAAAGCACAAGAGCTGAGCTCCAGTCGAGCCGGACGTGGCATGCAATTTCGCCATACCGGCAGGGACCGGTGAGGCAATGGAGGAAAATCTGGCCAGAAACATTAATTACATGACCTCTCACCAGCTCCAAGAATCAACAATGGATGAAACGATATGAGACACCTGTGAATTGTGCATCACGCAGAGTGCCCACTGTGAACCAGGCCATCTGGGGGCAAATGGGTGCAACCATGCGATCGCATGAACTAAGGCTGCAGAAAGCTCATCGGAGCAGGCATAACGGCATTTGGTCGGTCAGTCGAAGGGGCACCACTATCAGACACGCAGCAGGATATAGAAACATAGAAACATAGAAATTAGGTGCAGGAGCAGGCCATTCGGCCCTTCGAGCCTGCACCGCCATTCAATATGATCATGGCTGATCATCCAACTCAATATCCTGTACCTGCCTTCTCTCCATACCCTCTGATCCCTTCAGCCACAAGGGCCACATCCAACTCCCTCTTAAATATGGCCAACGAACTGGCCTCAACTACCTTCTGTGGCAGAGAATTCCCCAGATTCACCACTCTCTGCGTGAAAAACGATTTTCTCATCTTGGTCCTAAAAGACTTCCCCCTTATCCTTAAACTGTGACCCCTTGTCCTGGACTTCCCCAACATCGGGAAACAATCTTCCTGCATCTAGCCTGTCCAACCCCTTAAGAATTTTGTAAGTCTCTATGAGATCACCCCTCAATCTTCTAAATTCCAGCGAGTACAAGCAGAGTCTATCCAGTCTTTCTTCATATGGAAGTCGTGCCATCCCAGGAATCAGTCTGGTGAACCTTCTCTGTACTCCCTCTATGGCAAGAATGTCTTTCCTCAGATTAGGAGACCAAAACTGTACGCAATACTCCAGGTGTGGCCTCACCAAGACCCTATACAACTGCAGTAGAATCTCCCTGCTCTTGTACTCAAATCCTTTTGCTATGAATGCCAACATACCATTTGCTTTCTTCACAGCCTGCTGCACCTGCATGCCTACTTTCAATGACTGGTGTACCATGACACCCAGGTCTCGCTGCATCTCCCCTTTTCCTAATCGGTCACCATTCAAATAATAGTCTACCTTCCTGTTTTTGCCACCAAAGTGGATAACCTCACATTTATCCACATTATGCTGCATCTGCCATGCATTTGCCCACTCACCCAGTCTATCCAAGTCATCTTGCAGCCTCCTAGCATCCTCCTCACAGCTAACACTGCCCCCCAGCTTCGTGTCATCTGCAAACTTCGAGATGTTGCATTTAATTCCCTCGTCCAAATCATTATGTTAGCCCTGCTGCGTAACACCCACTTTGAGATCAACTACCTGAGGAAAAATGCCATCAAGCTAACTTTAATTCCAAAATTTGCAGCACTGTACAGATCTTCTAACATACAGCCACCAAACCTGTTGTTTGGTGAAGATCTGGCAATGCAAGTCAAGGACTTAGATGAGGAGGTGAAGACGGTCGGCCTTATCAAATCACATACGATAAGCAGGATGCCGCCTCGTCGACCATACCCCTTCAGACGGGTCACAGACGCTGGTGCGGGGCAAGGACCAAGCCGGGCTCTCCCTTCACTACGCCATTGGCATGCACCAGTGCACATTTCCAGCAACATTAGGAGGCAAAATAATCCAGCAACCATGGAGGTACGAGCAGTTGGTCTTGCCCAGGACATATCCTCTAGAGACCAGTCACCAGTAGGGGGTAAATTGCAATTGTTCTACAATGAATGGTGCTGCATAACATCAGATCCTTTTATACTGGACAGTATCCAGGAGTTTCGAATTGAGTTTATTTTAGAATTACATCCACCCACACAACATACACCAAGTCGGGAATTGGTGTTTTCAAAACCAGAAACTTTACAGGTAAATGATGAAATTGAAACATTATTCAAAAAGGGATAATTGAAAGGATGGCTCATCAGCCTCAGCAGTTTGTGTCTAATATATTCCCCAAGCAAAAGAAGGATGGTGGATGCCGAGTCATTCTAGACCTAACCCGACTGAACTCCTATGTCCAGTGTAAACATTTTAAAATGGAAACTTTCAGTACTGTTAAGCAACCTGTTTCCAAAGGATGTTATATGGCAAGTATAGATCTGAAAGATGCATATTATTCAGTACCAATTCATTACAAATTGAAATTTAGTTGGATGATAAAGCAGTGGCAGTTTAAAAACTTTGCCTAATGGGTTAACCTCAGCCCCTAGGTTATTTACAAAATTGTTGAAACCAGTATTGGGACTGCTCTGGGCTCAGAATCACATTATGATGGCATACTTGGATGATGTTCTGATCATAGGCAACACTCAGGAGGCAGCTGAATTTTCTGTATCAGTTACCAAACATATGTTCGAGAGGTTGGGGTTCCTCATCCATCCAACTAAATCCAAACTGATGCCAGCTAGAATCATTAACTATTTAGGGTTCACCATTGATTCAACTAACATGTCAGTGACTCTGCCTACGGCCAAAAGTTTAGAAATTATGGAGGCTTGCAGCAATCTGGTAGATGAACAGCAACCCTCCATCCGATGAGTGGCTAGTGTTATTGGCAAATTAGTGGCAGTCTTCCCTGGAGTGCAATTTTGGCCTCTACACTATCAGAATGTGCAACGAGCTAAGGAACAGGCACTCAAAAAACATGCAGGTCATTTTGATAGACCGATGCAGTTGCCAGTTAAAGCTATCACCAAGTTGCAATGGTGGATAACAGATGTCTCACGTTGTTCTAGTAACATTCTGAGTAAACAACCTTCAGTTGTTTTTGCAAACTGATGTGAGTGCTTCGGGATGAGGAGCCACTGATATGAATTATAGCTGTGGGCATTAATCCTACTGATGCATGGGATAAACTATTTAGAATTGTTGGGGGAATTCTATGGCCTAAAAGCATATTGTTCAGCAATGCATGATTTACATGTTCAGCCCCAGGTTGACAATACCACAGCAGTTGCATATATTAATCACATGCGTGGAATTAAGTCATTATCATGCCTAACCTCATCTGGCACTGGTGTATTACTAGGAACATCTGGATCTCAGCAATCTATCTACCAGGTGGAGATAACGTGGTGGCAGACACCAGGTCATGTAAGTTTAATGACAACACAGAATGGATGCTGAATCCAAAAGTTTTAAAAAAGATTGTCACCCAGTATGGATTGCCAGACATAGATCTGTTTGCATCCAGGCTAAATCACCAGTTACCTAAATACGTCTCATGGGGACCAGATCCAGGGGCAGTAGCGGTGGATGCATTCTCGCTACATTGGGGAGGTATGTTCATTTACACTTTTCCCCCATTCTGCCTCATCAGTCAATGTCTCACCAAAATTGAGCAGGACTCCGCTTCAGGCATCTTGGTAGTCCCCGACTGGTCCACACAGCCATGGTTCCCATTGGTTCTGAGACTGATGACACAGCCATTCATGGTTATCCCCAAATGCAGTAACTTATTGGTTCACCCTGTGACAGGAGAGAGTCACCCTTTACATGATCTTATTAATCTGTTGATTTGCAGATTCTGCTAAGACCGTTCTAGGGGCACGGTCTTTCGAGTCGGACTGTGGATGTGATTACTGCGGCTGGAGGGATAGTACTAAAAAACAATACATATCTCATATTAAAAAATGGGAGATGTTCTGCTTAAAGTCAAATATATCTTATCACACTGCAGACATACCTGATGTATTGTAGCAATTGAGTTACAGTGCCATTAATAGTGCTGGGAGTGCATTGTCCTATTTATGGCAGGGGTCGGGACAACATTCTGTCGGATCTCATCCATTGGTGTCCCGATTTATGAAAGGTATTTTTAACAAGAACCCTCCTAGACCTAGATATACGGAAATCTGGGATGTGAGCATTGTTCTCACACTGCTTTGTCAATGGGCTCCAATTACATCTCTGTCTTTCCAAAAATGAACACATAATGTGGTCATGCTCATGGCGCTCATTTCAGTGCAACGGGTCCAGACATTGCAAAAGCTACGACTGGACAGCATGCATTCTTCTGTAAATAATATTACATTTTATGTATATGATCCAATCAAACAAAGCAGTCCTGGGACATCCAGGACCAAAATGAGCTTTAGAGCATACCCCATTGACCTGCGACTTAGTGTAGTTATGCACCTATATCAATATATTGAGGTCATCAAGAGTCTTAGAGGCTCCGAAACAAGGATGCTCATCAGTCACAAAAAACGTCATAGAAAGGAGTCGGTGCAGACCATTCCTAGGTGGATGAAACAGGTTTTGGATTGTGCTGGAGTAGACACCAATGTGTTTAAATCTCACTCCATCAGGACAGCATCAACATCCACAGTGAGGGCACTGGACGTCCCTTTAGACTAAATCCTCGGGGCCGCAGGATGGTCCAGTGAAGGCTTTTCAACATTTCTATAACAAACCTGTCCTCACGACGGAAGGATTTGGGCATGCTACTTTGGGTTCTGTTTTGTAATTTCTCCCTGGGAGAGAGGGGTCGTTATTGTTTCTTTTGTTATTAAAACATTAATTTGTATAATTCAAACAATGTTCAATACATTATTTGTTTATCCTGTGTCAACCGAAGCAGTGTGTCGTATGAACCTGGATCTACGGCATTAAATCACAGAGCTTTGAAATCTTCACAGAATCACTCACATGACTCTGACGTAAAATAGTAAGGTCAAAGTAGAACTTACCAGTTTGAAGTTTGATCTTTATTTTATGTGGAGTTAAGGTGAGCGATTATGTGCCCTCTGCTCATGGCCCTCATAATCGCAAAGATCAACTGGGAAAGCGGGGGAGCACTGTCTGAAATTCACATGGTGCAAAGCCAAGGTGATACCCACAATGAACAGGAATGTTAAAGACGGCTGGCACAGTGTTCGGTAAGTCCTTTAAAAGAGTGGGGACGGGGGGGGGAAGAAGGGTGGAGAAGGGGAGAGAAGTCGGAGAAGGGGGTAGAAGGGGGGGGGGGGGGGGAGAAGGAGTGGAGACCACTTTTAAGAAGCCAGAAAACTTTTAATAAGCCAGAGATGCACAGCTGTGAAGTTTAGCGGGCAGTTAACATTACTTGGTTCTGAAAACCCGTGCTTACGTTTTCTTCCCCATTGAGCCAATTAAAATGCCCAGTCAGCAACGGAGATTACCTACGGCAACCTCAACTACCTACAACAACATGGCGACTCCACTACCACCGCACTACGAGTTCAAAAGTATTGATTTTCTCCCTGCCGACCAATCTTTACTCACAGAAAATTTTTCAGCTTGTTGAAATGTTTTTTTCGACCAAACTGAGGCCGCGAGAAGTAACCACTATGCGGGAACTCCTCTCGACCATGAAGGAGACTCACCAGTGAACACCTACGACCATGTGTTGACCATGCTGTGAGCTTGTGGCGAGCGCAAACTCTCCTAAACTTGAAAATAAGGCTTTGGTGATTACCGTCTGAAGCAAAAAACACTCATCAGAAAGAGCCCCATTATTTAGGATTAATCATTCGCCTTTCTCACGATAACATTACGTCAGACGCTTTGGTGTAGTCGGCCAGTTGGAGCAGCAGAGCTCCTCCAAGCGGTAAATTTAAAATGGATGGTAATTTTTCAAACTTTTTCAGTGTTCATTTTCTGTCGCAGCGGTTGTCGATACTCCGTTTAGTAATGTTACAGAAAGTGAAGAAGGTGTCGACGAGGCGCTCCGCAGCAAAAACGGTCGATGACCAGGATAGCATTGTTAGTGGAGGCCTGCTTAGCACACCAAGTCCGATGCCAGCTATGGAGCTAGCGACACTGGACCCGCTGCCTGTGAGCAGCGTAGCCATGCCAGCAGCGCGTAAGGCTACTGGAAAATCAAATAGGCCCGTGGACCCAGATTCGGGCCTGGAGGTTGAAGCCTCAAAAGGAGAGACAGTTTCCTCACGGCTCTCCCAAGTCGAGATTTTATTGCAGAAAATGCTCGACAGGGACGAACTCCGTGAGTAAGAGTGGTGCCCACACCAGCCTAGTGGAGAGCCTGTGCTCGCAGCACCTATACAAGGCTGCAAGAATATCCTATCTTTGATGAGGAAATTATACCGGTGCAGTTTGCTGACGCCGAATCAGTGGTGGAAGAGAGCCATAAGGTTGTAGAACTGGAAATTATCCCTAGCATCGCAGAGAAAATTGCAGTGCCTAGAGAGACAGGAGAGCCGTTAAGGGATGAATTGGCTTCAGCTATACAGAATATGCTCTCTCACCAACTACAGGAATTGGCCATGGATGAGGCGGCTAAAAAATATGAAGCCCCTATCAATTGCAGTTTACTTAAGGTACCGATGGTAAACCATCAGATCTGGGTACAGATGGGGTGTCAGCCAGAGCTCAAGAATTAAAATTTCAGAAGGTACTAAAACTACTTTCAGCAGGGCTTACGGGATTTGCCGTTACAGTAGATAAAGGGCATATGTCTGAAGCCCATCAAGGTGCACTGGGACTCCTCTGTAGTGCTTATTTCGAGATCAATAACATCAGAAGAAGTGCTATAAGGCCAGTTATCAATCGCAATCTGGCGTCTTTGTGCAAGCCGCCCAGCGTACAACCACCCAATCTTTTACTTGGAGGAGATCTTGCCAAGCGAGTCAAAGAGTGTCATGAGGATGCTAAAATGATGGGCCTCATTAAGCTGGGTGGCAAACAGGGGAAGAGGATTTTTTCTTACCGGTGGGGTACCAGTTTGGACGCAGGGGAAGGAACCAGCCATTCAGGTCTGCAGTATCGGAACTGGCAGGCTGCCACTGGTGTGAAGGGAAGGATGACTTTTCCTATGAAGGGCCGGGGCCAACAAGCTCAGCCAGGACGTATGCAGGTGAGAAAAATGCCTCTTAAAGAGAATGAATCAAGTAAAATAGATGTTCAAATTGGGGGAAGATGACATTTGTTTCTCAAACAATGGCAGGAGATAACATCAGATTAATTTATACTTAACAGTATTGTATACTTAACAGAAGGGGTAAAAATTGAATTCTACTCTACCGTGTGTCCACCTAATCAGCATGTTCCAAGTCAGAAACATATTTTCAAAAGAAGAAAATCTGCTCATACAAGCAGAAATTAATACATTACACAAGAAAGGGGTGATTGAGAAGTCAGTTCGTTAAAAGTCGTCAGTTTGTGTCAAGTATTTTTCCTAGGTCTAATAAGACTGGGGGATGTAGAATTATTTTGGATCTGACGAGTTTGAACACATTTGTTTGCAATAGGCATTTCAAAATGGAAACTTTTTCCACGGCCAAACATCTTGTTTCCAAAGGATGTTATATGGCCAGCATTGATTTAAAGGATGCATATTATTCAGTGCCTATTCATGGTGATGATAGGAGGTATTTGAAATTTATCCGGATGACTCAGTTGTGGCAATTCAAAGCACTGCCTAATGGGTTAACTTCAGCTCCTAGATTATTTACTAAATTGTTAAAACCTGTTCTAGCATTACTCAGAGCTCAGGGGAATGTGGTAATGGCCTATCTAGACAATATTTTAATTGTTGGAAAGACTCATGCTGAAGCTGAGTCTTCTTCTTCTTCTTCTTCTTCTTATAGGATTCTGGCAGTGTAGACGCTGCTAAGCATATTACTGCCCTCCACAGGTCAAAGTTTCAACTAAATTCTTACATACAGTCCTGTAACATGCAGGAATTGAAGAACAGCCCTGGATATCAGCTGATGTTTCTCACTGTGTCCAAACAAAGATAAAACAGAAAAAGCCTCAACTCCAAGTCCTGTCAGTCTAGCAAACAATGCCTTTCTTTCTACCCTATACTTTTTACATTCTAGGAAAACATGCTTAACTGTCTCCTTACTCCCACATTCACACAAGCCAGAAACATGTTTCCCTACAATGCCCAAACAGTAATTTAACCCACAATGTCCCAACCTCAATCTACACAGTCTAACTGAGTCCCTACAGGACAGAGATGTACAGAAACATATTTTTCTAACTTCAGCTTGTACAGAAAAGTAGTGTCTACCCCTGACTTCCTTTTCCCATAATCTCTGCCATTCTTTTGTTAAGCCCTCTTTAATTATTTCTCTCAGTTCCACTCTCCCCAATGATACATGAATATCTATTTCTCTTCTTAAACTCTCCTTTGCTATGAGGTCCACCTGCTCATTCCCCCTCACCCAGCATGCCCAGGAACCCAGCAAAAAGTGATGTTACACGCAAACCCAATTCTAGAAAACACACTCAAGATTTCATTTAGAATGTCAGGACGAGCGTTAGATTTCCCTACTCTTAAAGTTTCAAGAGCAGCTGCAGAATCAGAACAGATAATGACTTCTCTAAAACTGGCATCCTCAATCCACCATAGAGCCCATTGAATTGCCATTAATTCAGTCGTGAGAACAGAGCTTCCATCAGTAATGCGTCGGCCAATCTTCAACCCAAGCCATACACTCCAAACCCAGCTCTCCCACTAACTGGATCTTTAGATCCATCTGTAAAAACAATCAAAGTGCTCTCACTGATTGAATTAAGATATTCAACTATTCTTAGAGTCACCTTGCGCTTATCTTTTTCCTGAAGAAAAGCAAGCTCAATAAACAGTTCAGGAAGAACCCAATAGGGCACAGGTAACCATATTGTATGCTCTATAATACCCCCTTTTTCCAAACCCAGCTTCCTAGCCCACTGATTTATAATGACAAAAAATGTGTTATATTTGTTACCATCATCAACCTCTTGCAACAAACACCTTGCTGGGAAGGTATCATTACATCCACAAAGTTTAGCCCAGAAATGTAACCCTAGCTTAATGCGCCTTAACCATAAGGGCATTTCTCCCATTTCAACAATCAGGGCAGGGACTGGGGAAGTTTTGAAGGCTCCATAGCAAAGCCTCAAAGCCTTTGCCTGCAACACATCTAGCCTAGCCAGAACAGTTTTAGACGCAGACCCATACACAAAACATCCGTAGTCAAGAGAAGATCTGATCATAGCCTGATAAATTAGCAGCATTGTCTCCCTGTTAGCCCCCCACTCACACCCAACCAGACTTCTCATAACATTCAGAACTTTTTCACATTTCAACACAATTTTACCTACATCCACAGCCCAAGTCATATGCTCTTCAAACCCAAAAACTTAAAAACCTTTACCTTCTCCAATAGAGACCCATACATATACAGCCCTATCTTAGGTAACTTTCTTTTAAAACCAAATACCATATATTTAGTCTTAGAGGCAGAGGTTTTAAAGCCATGTGTTCCCCCAATCCTCTACAGACACTAACACTCTTTGAATCTGTATTAAAAAACAAACTCTACATTACGACCTCTTTTCCAGATGGCCCTGTCATCTGCAAACAAAGACAGACCAAATCCTCTCTCTAATTTACAAAATATGTCATTTATCATGATATTAAATAAAACTGGACTGATAACACTTCCCTGCGGGGTTCCATTCTCTATCTCTACAGTCTCTGATCTGGCACTACCAACCATTACTTGTATTGTTCTATTCAATAAAAAATCCTTAATCCAGTTGAACATTTCCCCTGTCCCAAGTCAAAAATTTTAATCATTAATCCCTCCTTCCACAAAGAATCATATGCCTTCTCAATATCAAGGAATACACTCACTACTATTTCCTTGCTTCTAAATGCCCTTTTAATATCCTGATCCAAAACTGATACAAATTCCATTGTAGACCTTCCATTCCTAAAACCATTCTGTACATCAACAAATAGTCCTCTGGTTTCTAAAAAAATAAACTAGTCTGTTGGTTACCATCCTCTCCATAATTTTTACAGAGCACTGCTGTGAGCGCTATAGGGCAATATGAAACTAGGGTCAGATGCCTCTTTGCCCGGTTTTTAAAATAGGGACCACGACTGCATGTTTCCATTCCTTTGGCAAATAACCCTCTGCCCTACACAGTATTAAACAAAGCTAAGATTTCATCAAGTACAATATCATCCAGATGTTTAAATAACTCATACGACAACCTATCTCTCCCCGGGGAGGTATTTGCCCTGGACATAATTGCATCCTTCAACTCCTTTATGGTAAAAAAACAGATTAAAGGTATTATCATTTACTAAACTCCTCTCCAGCTTCCACTGATTAACTGCCATCAGCTCAATTCTCTTTCTACACCTCTCCACTCCCATGCTCTCTGATCCATGCACTGCTTGAAAACTGTCAACACACATGTCTGCTTTTTCCTTATTGGAAACTGCTACCACCTCACCCTTCTGCAACACTGGTAACAAACTCCTTTTATATACTCCTGACATTCTACGCACAGCTGACCACAAATGCCTTACTGGAGTTTCAGGGCCTAACGTACCACAAAACTTCCTCCAACTATTCCTCTTTGCATCCTTTACAACTCGTCTTGCTACTGCCCTTAGCCGCTTGAACTCCATTGCATTGACCAAAATTGGATACTTTCTTAATTTTTGATATGCTATATTCCTATTCCTTACAGCTTCATCACATTCTTTATTCCACCAAGGAACAGACATACGGGACCTAGGTTCCTGCTTCACAGGAATAGTACAACAAGCTGCCTCATGAATCATGAGACTAATGGAAGTATTCCAACTATCTACAGAACCCTCACTATTAACCTCTCCAACTAAACTTTGAGCCTTCTCTTGGAATTTATCCCATTTGGCCTGAGAAAAGTTATATCTAGGAACTTTCTTTTCCACTTCTCTCCTCAAATCCCTACCAAACCTACATAAAATTGGATAATGATCACTACCCAGTGTATATCTCTCCATTACATCCCATTCACCAATTCTTGCTAAGTTAGATGAAGCAATTGATAAATCTATGTGGCTACAGGTGTTTCTCACAATATTATACCTAGACGGCCTTCCATCATTTAACAATACCAACTCATACTTATCTAGAAATTCTTCAACAATAACACCATTTTTATCCCTGTGATCACTACCCCATAAAGGATTATGCGCATTAAAATCTCCAATCCATATAACGGGACACCTTACCTTCTCCATTATCTCATCAAATTCTGACAATATCAAGGGTTGACAGGGGTTATAATAATCTATCACAGTAATAGAATTCTGACTGCTCCAAACCTCCACAGCCAAAACCTCAAGATTAGAATTAATGTCAACTTTCCTTTACTGCAACCCAGTCATAACAAAAGTTGCACAACCCCCACCTGATCTATCAGACCTAGCTAATCGCACACAATCATAACCTGGGATTACAAAATCTAGACAGGGCTTTAACCATGTCTCTGGATACATATTAATTCTGGTGCTTCTTTAAATTCATCAACAAATCTCTTTAACTCTTGACCATTTTCAATCAGACTCCGGGCGTTCCATTGAAGTATATAAAACATTATGATGTTAATGAGGATCATCATCATCCACATTACTGACATAATCCATACTACTAGCTCTCGACAACTGTGACCTCTCCATGCACTGACTCTCCGTCATGTATTGATGCAACTTTTCTGGCAACTGCTTTACACTAAGGAACCTTTCAGCTGCCCCCACCACTAACCTGTAGATATCTGATTGGTTAGCTGCTTTCTTAGCTCCTACCAACACATCAGAAACAAAAGACAGAAATGACTCCTTATTAAAAATCAACATGTCAGATGGAAAAGCCGATGGCAAGTTTGGCACAGTGATCTGGCTTCCTAGCACCACTCTAGTCCCAGCGCTCACATCTCCACGTTCTCTAGCCACTCTTTGAACTGCCTCTGCATATGATACGTTGTTCTGATCCTTCACTTCCTGCACTCGCTTCGCCTGAACAATGCGCTCACAACCATGAAACCATGCTACATGATCCCCATCACAGTTTGGGCACTTAGGATCCTCTGCCTTGCAATTTTGTATTGCATGATCTCCACCGCACTTTGCGCACTTTCTTTTACCCCAACAAGACACAGCAACATGTCCATACCGCTGACAGTTATAGCAGCGCAACGGTGGTTTAATGTACTCCCTCATTTGATACGCCATACTCCCAAGAAACACTCTCTGAGGCAGTACTCCATCTTTGAACGTAAGCAGGACCGGTGGGTCCCCGACTCCATTCCTACTCGTAAATCTCACAACATCAGTTACCTGGGCCCCCTTAACGTTTTCTAAAATCTCCTTCTCAGACAAGCCAGCATACATCCCATACACCACTCCTTTTATTCCCTGCAGTCTTCCTCTAGGGACCAAACTCTCCACCTTGACCACCAATTTCCCCACACCCCTAGCATCATTAAACTGTTTTCTGTCTTTGCAACAAACTCTTAACATTCCATTATACAGAATCTTGGCCTGAAAATCCTTACCTATCTGGCTCTCCAAAGCGGTGGTAATTTTTAATGGATTCACTGCTCTAAATCCTGCATCTCCTTGATTTGTTCCTTTAACTTTAAACAGCACAACAAATTCTTCAACAATTCTAATTCTCCTAACTTTATTTCCGTCGTCTTCTAACATTTCGGGTCTTTCGCTCGATGCCTCTCTCTTAGATCCCCCCTTTTCCTTCCCTACAGTCTGCCACCCACCACCCTTAGCCCCACCATTCCCTGAAGCCATGGGCCTCTAGAACCCCTCCTTCCTTAACACTAATCTAATTCTACTAATACTAATCCTACTACTAATGAAAGAAATGGAAAAAAAAACATCCACCCCTCCAACTCAGCTCTTGCTCTCCCTCTCCCTCCAGAGCTCTCCCTCAACTCCTCCCTGGAGTCATCTGTTTCTTCTTCTTATGGGATTCCGGCAGTGTAGACGCTGCTAAGCGTATTACTGCCCTCCACAGGTCAAAATTTGAACTAAATTCTTACATACAGTCCTGTAACATGCAGGAATTGAAGAAGAGCCCTGGATATCAGCTGATGTTTCTCACTGTACCCAAACAAAGATAAAACAGAAAAGTCATCTGTTTCAATTGTTAAATTCACTTTTGAACAATTAGGGTTTGTCATTCGTCCTGATAAATCCAAATTATCACCAGTTCAAATCATTGATTATTTGGGATTTACCATTAATTCAAATCACATGTTGGTAACTTTGCCTAGGGACAAATTGCAACAGTTAATTGAGGATTGTGTTAACCTCCTTAGAGAACAATGGCTTTCAATTAGACAAGTAGCCAGTTTAATTGGTAAATTGGTGGCTGCTTTACCAGCTGTGCATTATGGTCCTCTGCATTATCAACAATTACAACGATCAAAAGAACAGGCACTGAGGACACAAGTGGGCCATTTTGACAGGCCTTTGCAGCTGGGGCAATTTCTGACATTCAATGGTGGATTGTAAATGTTTCAAAAAGTTCTAGGAAGGTTTTAGTGGAACCACCTTCCATAATATTACAGACTGAAGTAAGTGTGCTGGGTCGGGGTGCTACAGATATGTTTTCCAGTTGTGGAGGCAGATGGAATACTGATGAGATATCCCTTCAATTAAGAGGGATAAATTATTTAGAGCTGTTGGGAACCTGGTATGGGCTTAAAGCTTATTGCTCTGCCAGGAGGGACTTGTATGTGCAGGTTCAGATGGACAACACCACAGCAGTGGCATATGTAAACCACATGGGTGTAGTCAAGTCATAGTCTTGTGATAGACTGGCTAATCAGATCTGGAGCTAGTGCATTGACCAAAATATCTGGCTTTCAACAATATATTTACCAGGTAGATTCAACACAGTAGCTGACATTAGGTCACGCCAATTCAATGATAACATAGAATGGATGTTAAATCAGGACCTATTTAATCAAGTGATTGTTCAGTATGGAATGTCAGATATTGACTTGTTTGCATCTAGACTAAACCATCAGTTGCCCAGATATGTTTCATGGGAACCAGATCCTGGTGCAGCGGCAGTGGATGTATTCTCACTGCGTTGGGGTGGAATGTTTGTTTATGCATTTCCTCCATTCTGTCTCATCAGTAGATGCTTGCAAACAATCAAGCAGGTATGGTAGATTGGGCTACACTACCATGGTTTCCTCTCATATTACAAATGGCTTGTCAGCCTCACATGATTATTCCCAAGCATAAAAAGCTACTGGTAAATCCAGTAACTGGCGATCAACATCCTTTACATGATCGTATTGATCTGTTAATTTGCAGATTTTAAGGAGGCCATACCTGGGGAGAGGACTGTCTGATCGTACTGTGGATGTTGTCACGTCGGCCTGCTGGGATAGTACTCAGACGCAGTACATCACCTCGGGAGGAATTATGTCTACAGCAGAATAACTCATATCAAACTGCAGTGATCACAGACGTATTGGAGTTCTTGTCCACTCTTTATTTTGATCAAAAATTAAGCCACAGTGCGATCAATACAGCCAGAAGTGCTTTGTCTTCTAATTTACCCATGAATTCAGAGCTGCATTCAGTAGGGACACATCCATCAGTTTCTCGATTTATGAAGGGAGTTTTCAATTCTAATCCTCCTAAACCCAGGTATGCCAGTATTTGGAATGTGAGTGAAGTTCTTATGCTTCTTCGCCAATGGGCTCCTGTTGCAAGCCTATCTTTAGCCAAATTAACCATGAAGGTGGTCATGCTTATGGTGTTGATTTCAGCCCAACATGTGCAAACATTGCAAAAGCTACGGCTAGACAGAATGCAGGTATCGGCAGATGCCATTACTTTTTATGTCTATGATTCGCTTAAACATAGTAGAATAGGCATGACAGGATGTAAGATTGTGTTTTCACCATACCCCACAGATGCTCGCCCGTGTGTAGTTTCACATTTATCTCGTTACATTGAGGCCACCAGAGCCCTATGAGGAACAGAGTCTGCATTATTTATTAGCCACAAAATACCACACGGTAAGGTGTCGGTGCAAACAATTTCAAGGTGGCTAAAGCAGGTTCTGGGAAGTGCTGGGATTGATACTGATAAATTCAAAACTCATTCCACCAGGGAATGATGGACGTGCCTATAGACCATATCCTCGCGGCCGCAGGATGGTCCAGTGAGCTCGCCTTTCAAAAGTTTTACCATAAGCCGATTTCAAGGCTGGGGGTGTTTGCTGATTCTGTTTTGAGTTCTGTTATAGTTTCCCCCTGAGTTAGAGGGGTTCTTATGGTTTTGTTTGTAAATCAACTGTTATTCATTTAATAAATGTTATAATTGATGCATTATTGATTTTACTTCGGAGTCATGTGAGTGATTCTGTGAAGAAGGCCCGCCAGGCCGCATGCGCAGCATTACGTCAGCCGCATTGGCACAAGCACCAGTCTGGCAGGACAGAGCTCCTGCCGGTGGTAAGTTAAACTTAAAAGGTAAATTTGTTTTTTTACTTACCAGGGGTTTTTAGGCAGGAGCCTCTTTTTACCGAGGTTTTTCCTGCCAGTTTCGCAGCCCAACAAGTTTCCAGTTATGGACTGTGGGGAAATTCCAGTCCGATTACAAATGCGGATAAACCGGCAAAATTGATCGGGTTGCGAGATAAGGAGTGCAGTTAGCGACTCCCCAGCCTGCAGGGATGCCGTAAATACAGCAGGGAATTTTAGCAGAGTCGCTGACAGGGGGGTCAGCGGCTCCCCAGCCTGCAGGGATGCCATAAAAACGGCAAGAAATTTAAGCAGAGTCACTGACAGGGGGGTCAGCGGCTCCCAGCCTGTGGGATGTCGTTGGAATGGCAAGGAAGCAACGCTGGAGCCACTGACAGTGGGGTCAGTGGCTCACAGACATTGGTCCCCAGTCAAGAAATTACTGGGACTCATTCAGCCCTATTTGGACTCAGGTGAGTCGGGCTATAAAGGATTTCTCCTTATAATAAAAGGTATGTATTTTATAGTGATTTTTCTTTAAGTAAAACCTAAAAGCAAAGTTAAAAGTTATTGTTATATGTTGTGACAATGTTATAATTGTTTCAACACAGGTTGCTATGATTTATTTTTACCCTTCACAGGTAAAGCTGTACACTAAATGTTGATTTAGTGAGCTTACACAGCAATAGCGCGGGCCTATGGGACAGGCCGCGCCAGCAGCGCCTGACAGGGGTGCTTCATATATGAAAGTGCCGGCCTACGGGAGAGCTGTGCCAGCAGCACCTGATTCAGGGCTGTTTCATTTGTGACATTACCGGCCTATGGGAGAGCCGTGCCAGCAGCGCCTGACTCGGGGCTGCTTCATGTGTGAAGTGCCGGCCTACGGGAGAGCCGTGCCAACAGCGCCTGATGCAGGGTGTTCATGTCAAAAAGTGCTGGCCTTTATGAAAGGTGGCGCCAGCAACGCCTGGGACACGGTTGCTTAACTTCACACATATCTGCTCGCCCAGGGAGTCGGGAGATGATTCTCCACCGGGGCTAGAGAGCAAGGCCCACGGAGTCGGGGGATGAATTCCTCACCGGGGCTGGATAGTGCGTTGAAACGACTATCCTAAATACAGCAACTGTTGTATACAGTGCTGCAACGGTCTCCCTCTCGGAGGCAGAGACCAAGATGGGTCAGTATCCTGTTGACACTGAGTCTCAGGGTATGGCCGTGGGGCATACGCAAAGGGATGAAGGGCATGTGTCAGAGGTACCTTTCCTGACAATAAAGTTGCCATCCCAGTAAAATATGCTATTGGGTTAAGGCCAATGGGTTTGTATCAGTATTTGTATCCTACGGCCTGCGACAGCGCCTGTTAGAGTTGCCTACGAATCACCCTCTCTGAGGAGGGAAGAGCAAAAGGTCAAGATAACTCCAGGCTCTAAAGATGTCAATAGAACAGACTCAAGCACATATGTGCCGGCAGTGAACAACGCCAACAGGGGGATGTGAGAGCCAGCCGCTGAATCGGTCATTCAGGTAGGTCTATTCTACAGGGGAAGACGCCTGTCAGATGAATTAATTCGGCCAACAACAGGCAAAAGTCATCGTTCAGAACGCACCCCAGGTGCTCATCGGCAGTAGCGGTTCACTGGAGCTGGGGGCAGCATGATAGCTCAGAAATTCCACGCACCTTCCAATCATGCTCAACTAAATGGGCTTAGCACTTCCAAAATTTGGGTAGTGCATAGTTCACAAGTTGTAATATTTACATTTGTTTGTACAACACAGAAAGGGTAAAAATATTTGGTTGAGGCACAGCCAGAGCATTCCAAGTAAGTTGGATTATAGCCAACGTTTGGAAATTGGGCAGAAGTTCTCATGCAAACCACCCATGCAATAAGGCAGGATTGGCACGTTATTATGAAGAATGGAGAGTATTGGGCATATGAACTTTCCGAATGTAAAAACTTATTCCTGACTTCAACAGATTCATAAGGTAAGAGACACATGTTATACAAATCCCATTACAAAGGTTATCAAAGACAATATAACTGTATTATAACAGCAAAGCTTTGCATTATGGGATAAACTGTTTGTTGGTTATTGGGATTTACCTTTAATCATTATTAGCCTTGTCTCCGCCTTGTGGCAAGAGATTGGGGTTATAGCAATCTGTTACAAAACTGAGTTATTTTCATTAAGAGTAATTGATAATATAGCAGCTGTGTTGCAGCTGAGCAAATCAAGGAACTGATATTGTGTAAGTAGCAATTAGATCATTGCTAACAACATTGTGCTATTGTCAGCTGAGGCTACTTCATTCACAATGATGAAGTAACAGTATTCAGCATTGCTGAACATGATAATAACTCATTGAACTTGAACTTGAAACCCGCTCCAGTAATGTGGTCGGTTGAATTCAGTTATTATGAACTGATGTTTAGAACTCTAAGATGAGAAGTTCCAAATACCATCATCTACTCAAAGGTAGTGGAGATTGCATGACTTACCAATTTTTCAGTTGTTAGTATCAACTAAATATGATGTATCAACTAAATGCACCGTTGAGTAAGGTTTTGAGTGAATATACATATTCTTCATGCACAAATTAAGTTGCTACTCTATGATGGTGACATATGTTAGTCTCATGGTAATTAGGAAGAATATCCTGTAATTAATCTCCTTGCCACTGGTGTATCGTCCAGTTTAGATTGATGATGACACAGAATAAGTGTTGGATCTCAAAGTATGATGAAAGCATGATTCAATACCATTAAATGTTCGTCATGTTTATGCATGTTTCACTGTTTGCAAAAATATGTGACAACAGTGTGGAGAAATACATTCTCGCTTCAATAGGAGGAATGGACTTTATGTCTTCCTCATTAACTGGGTCTTAAAACAGTCAGCAAGACCTCATTTGGATTCCTACTATCGGACTGGCCAAGCATCCGTTTTGCCTGCTTCATCAGGCATTATGGCACAACGGTACAAAATGCCAAAAAGTAAGAACTTGCTGTTTTAAACTGTGGTTCAGGAGACTGGTCTTTGCACAGTAAAACATTTTAAACAGTGGTTCAGGAGACTGGTCTTTGCACAGTAAAACGATTATTGACTTACACATTTTCAATGGATTGACTTGTGCCTCAGGTTGTCACATTTAGCCATGAGGGTGTTCACTGCAGTATGCATGGATAGCATCCAAAAAAAGCAGTACATCTCTATTGAGGGGATCAGAAATGTGTGTTAAATATTAATGATACATTTGATACGATACAAATTACTGACAATTTCAGTTCATTTTAAGTGATTTTGACAATAGTTCAGTTATAGAGAAATTACAGCTGTAACATAAGGGAACTGCATTGTCGGGCCCAACCCGACAAGTTGTTAAAAAGATCTTGATACAAGTACTCACATCACAAGATTATGCAGTTGGTTATTGTAAATATGTAAACATTACTTCACCAAGGGGTTCCAGCTACATCCTTAGTCATGACTCTAATATCAGCACAACGACGGCAAAACATTGCAAACGCTGTGGCTGGACAGGATGGAATTGGCTGCTCATGCCATTACATTTTACATTCTGGTCTACACTAGCAGAGCAGACCAGGGCTGGCATGATTTTTAAGATCATTTCGAATACCCCATGGTCTCATTTTTATGTTATCAAGGCCACCAGAATCCTTAGAAGTATGGATTCAGCACTGTGTATTAGTTAATAAACAATTACACAAGACAAGGTCGGTTCAGACTATTTCAAGGTGGCTGCAACAGGTATTAACATTGACGATTGTATGTCTCATTCCACCAGGTCAGCATCAATGTCAGTATATCATTTAGATAGTGTGTTTACATCTCATTATACTAGGGCAGCAGCTATGTTGGCGGCCAAAGCAAGGGATGTGTCCTTCAACCAAATTTTGGATGGGCAAATGAGCTGATGTTTCAAAATTTTATCATCGGCCAATTGTCAATCCAGGGCTGTTTGCCAATGACATTTTAAGTACCTAAATTTTAGGGGTACTGTTGTTTGTTTACATTGTTAAATAAACCCTATCATTACATTGAATACAATGCCATTACTAATGCATTTATTTCTCTTTCGATCAATCAAATGCAGTGGGATGCCGAGATTGTAATCTGCGGCATGAAATCACAAAGCTTTGAACTCTTCACAGAATCACTCAAGTGACTCCGAAGTAAAATAGTAAGATTAAACGAGAACTTACCAGTTTGAAGTTTGATCTTAATTTTATGAGGAGTTGCGTTGATGATTACGTGCCCACCACATCCAACCCTCTCTCATAAAAGATCATCTGGTAGTTCTCGAGTCACTGATCTTACTGTTTACTTCGGTGTTGTTTATTTGTGATTTCATACCGCTGCTTTGAAGTTTGCTGCGCATGCGGCCTGGCGGGCCTTCTTCACGTAATCACCAACGTAACTCCTCATAAAATCAAGATCAAACTTCAAACTGGTAAGTTCTCATTTAATCTTACTATTATTAACAACTTTTTGAGTCAATCGATGCAGATGAATGCCGGATTTGGGTCTGTGGCATGAAATCACAGTGCTTTGAAGTCTTCACGTATTCACTCGAGTGACTCCGAAGTAAAATAGTAAGATTAAATGAGATCTTACCAGTTTGAAGTCTTCACGTATTCACTCGAGTGACTCCGAAGTAAAATAGTAAGATTAAATGAGATCTTACCAGTTTGAAGTTTGATCTTTATTTTATAAGGAGTTACGATGAGGGATTACGTGCCCTCCGCTCCCAACCCTCATAAATATCATCTGGTAGTTCTAGTCTTTGTTATCTTACCATTATACTTCAGTCATTGTTACCTGTGATTTCACTCCGCTACTTTGAAGATTGACGCACCAACGGCTGTACGGGGTTCTGCACGTAATCCATCATCGTAACTCCCCATAAAATAAAGATCAAACTTCAAACTGGTAAGTTCTCATTTAATCTTACTATTACATCGGACCTTGCAGGAAATAATTGTGATTGGACTGCAGGAGCTCTGGAGTTGGCCAGATTCCTGCACTTAAAGATGTTTCTACATTGCATGATTACACCTTTCATCAAACTAGATTCAATGTAAGTACTTACCAAAGCAACTTCTCTTTGGGCATACATCAGAGGTTGTTTTTGCTTTACCTTCAGCCACAGGCAAGTCAAATGCAACCCTACAAAGAACAGCTCTCTCTGAGCTTCTCCATATTCGGCAGCATATTTGCCTTGTTGCAATGATCTCTGTAACTACAATTTATTTGCTCCACAGATTCAGCTCAACCCACTGAGATCCTCCAGCAGTTTGTTTTTTCCTCCGGACTTTTCCTGCACTTTCTGTGCATCTTGAATTTTCCTTCTTCAGGTAAACTGCTCTCTCATTGTTTCCCATTATCATGCTTATGTCCTTTCCTCATCCTGTTTTTGTAATACCTCTCTTAACAGTGAGCACTCGTACACCTTCTCACCTGATCTGTTTTAACTTATCTACATATTTTGCCTTGCACCTCATCCCTCCCCAAGCCCAACTCTATTTTGTAAACTCTACCCTTCTCCAGTTCTGAGCAAGAGTCCCTGGTTTCTCTTTCCACTGAAGCTGTTTGACACTGAGTTCTTCCAGTATGTTCTGTTTTAGTTCCTAGTTAAGGCAGCACAGTGGCGCAACTGTTGGAGCTACTGCCTTATGGTGCCAGAGACCCGGGTTTGATCCTGACATTGGTTGCTGAATGTGTGGAGTTTGCACGTCCTCTCTGTGACCGTGTAGGTTTCTTCCAGGTGCTCTGGTTTCTTCGCACATACCAAAGACATGCGGATTTGTAGTTTAATTGGCCACTGTAAAATAGCCCTTAATGTGACAGGAGTGAATAAGAAAGTGGGGATAACGTAGAACTAGTGATGGTTGGTATGGACAAGATGGGCCGAATGGCCTGTTTCCATGCAGTAGCTCAAATCTAAAAAAAACTTTTTGCAAATGTTTTCTTCCTTGGAGAAACGTGCAAGAACAAACGACCCTATTATACTGCAAGAAGTGATAAACATTTACTGCCAGACTGGCAATCACAAATCGAGCTGCACAAAAAAGTACAATCAATTTACCTGCTCAGTTTTCTAAAGAACACAACTATGCTGATTCCGAAAGAAGGGTCAAGTAAACAAAGAGCCTGACCTTCAACTGCAAGGATTGCTACCTTGTACCAAAGGCCAGGTGCAGAGTGAAGTACCCAGCAAAGATAGGGATACGGGCAGTGCTGCTATACTAACACCAGTGCTTCATGAATCTGTTTCACCTTTACCTCCTGTTCTAACAATCACCCACTGCGATTCACTTAATAAGAGTCAGTGGCATCGCCTGCTCTGTTTTCAGGAAAAAATAGCCTTTCCTGACATCTCTCCCAAACAAATCTCCCAAAGAGACAATGGTCCACTTGCAAAAAGCTGTCATTGCAATAAATCTCTGCTTTCTGCTATATATATTTTTTTTTTCACAACCAACATCACCACAAAATAGCTTCTCATCAGCCACAGAAAGATTGGTTCTGCAGACAGATCTAAACTGTTCTCAGTTCAGATGGAGAGTAAGAAGCATTAATTTTATGTATCTCTCCACAAAATGATCTCCCCTCTTGAATACATCCAGCCTTCCCCATTTATATTTAAGAAAATAATTAATGTTATATTGAGTATATTGGGCAGCTTTGATCAAAAATGATCTTAGTATTGTTGGCATGGAATAATTATTTTCAAGAACTTGTAAGACAAAAAAAATCAATATAGGAATGAAATTGCCTTTATTTGAAATATCATAGATATTCCTCTCACAGTTCATTACAGTTTGGAACACAATGCGTGGAGACTGCATAAACTCGAGCTAATTATAGCTCATTGCAAAGCAAGTTGTATTATGATTTGTCCCCTGCTTAAGTCATTGTTAATAATGATGCAACTGTGTGATCTCCAGGGAAGTTTCTCTCCTGAATAAATGCACTGCTCCTCTCTATGCATCTTGTAATCAGATTGAGCTCTTCACTCCATCACCAGTAGAACACATCGCCTCACACACCAAAATGCGGGAGGCAACAATACTGCATCAGATAGAAGACATTTACTACCCTGTTCTTGTAGCTGTGGGAATTCCTGGTAAGTCAATATCTCTTGATGTACGTTTGGTAAATGCATCTTAAAATCTTGGACACTCATCTTGTAACTGATGACCTGTCACTGTGTTATATGGCCTATCTGGTCTTGTGCTTCCTTAGTATATTTAGTTTAGTATATTGTCACGAGTACCGAAGTACAGTGAAAAGCTTTTGTTGTGTGCTAGGGTTTTTCCACATACTTGTTCTGATGAGCCCGGATCTGCAGATGTGCTGTACATAGTACAGATAACACTGTGGCAATCTCTACCACAAACTCCGCTCCTCAGCCACTGACTCTGTCCCCCTGGTCTGCAATTGCCTGAAAGCAAGCAAGCAACCGTGCTGTTGAAAGCAGCACTAATAATCAAATACACATTCCTACCCAACACCCCTTGATTTCCAGCGGGGTTTACCTTGCTGTATTCCACTCCTCGTCCACCCCAATCTGCTGTTGAATCTCCTTCTTCCTCCTGTTTGTTCCCTATAGACGTGCCCGTCCTAATGCATTCATTCTCCTATCTTCCATAAGCAAGGCCATCAAAAATTCTGCTTCCTGCGTTCCACCCACCAATCCTACACTTGCCAACTCAGTGGCTCTCACCTACAACCTAAATTCTCACCCCTGGTGAGTATTCCCTCCATGACCTCCCCGGTTCCAGCCCCACAGCCCATCCTGGCATCCATATGAAAGAAGACCAGAAAGTGCTGGTAATACTCAGGCAGCATCTGCAGAGAAAGAGGCAGTGATACACGTCAGTGACCTGCCATCAGATTGGAGGGAAATTTGAAATAATCATGTTTTAAATTTTAGATGAAATTGAAAAGGGAAGATGAATGGTTCCCTGAGCTTAGTTTGGAAGAGGGCAAGGAATTAGAGCAGAGAGGTCAGAGTGGGATGGAGAATTAAATTGTTGTGGATATGAAACATGAACTCTGCTTTTCTTTCCACTGATGCTGCCTGACCAACTGAATGTTTCCACCACTCTGTGCTTTTGTTTCATGAGAGGTGTGAGACTGGAGACCAGGAATGCTTGAGTGGATAAGAGAAGGGTTGAATCTAATGGTAAAAGCCTGGAACATTTATACATGTGTGTGAGGGAGTTGTCAATGGAAGGAGATGAATTAAGTCCAAGATGACCATAAGAGGAGAGAGGGAAACTGTTTGAAGTAGGAAATACAGAGGGACTGATTGTCTGAAATGGTTGAATTTGATTATGGCTATTGAAACCTGTTACATTCCCAGTCAGAAGATGAGATTCTAATCCTATGTCTAACTTTATTAAAGCAGTGCAAGGAAACAATGACTGAGTTCAGAGTATGCTTTTGCAATGTTGAAAAGGGAAGAGGAGTGTAGATAGGTTGGTGGAAACATCACTTTAAATGGGTGGAATTTGCGGACAATGATTATTGAAAGTGGAAGCTAGTGAGGAGAGTAAAGGCAAGAAGTCCCCTATACTTGGTCTCAGTGGCAGGGGAGGGAGTGAGGGTAGCAATGCACAGTATGTACCAGATGCAGTGAGAACCCTGTTGACACTGACAGAGGGAAAACCATAATTGGGGATATGGGAACATAATTGAAAGCTCTGTTATGTGAGATGTCAAGACAAGAGCAGATAGAAAGGAGGCAGTGGAGAAACTATGGGGCGGCACGGTAGTACAGCATTAGAGTACTGCCTCAGAGTGCCAGAGGCCCAGGTTCGATCCCCACTATGGGTGCTTGTCTGTACGGAGTTTGTATGTTCTACCTGTGACCTGCGGTTCAAGATCTTCGGTTTCCTCGAACACTCCAAAACGTACAGGTTTGTAGGTTAATTGGCTTGGTAAATGTAAAATTGTCCCTAGTGTGTGTAAGATAGTGTTAGTGTGCGGGAATCACTGGTTGGCGCTGTCTTGGTGGGCTGAATGGCCTGTTTCCGTGCTGTATCTTTAAACTAAACTAAACTAAGCTAGGAGAATGGAAGCAGGGTTAGAACTGTAGTTAAGTAGCTTTGGGATACTACATGGATATTGGCCATTAACATAACCCCTAAGATGGAGCTGTGAAGCCGTAAATGAAGGGAAGAATCAGAGGCGGAGAAGATGAAAGTGAGGTAATGGGCAGAAAATGCTGGAAATGGGCAGAAAATGTGTTGAAACATCCCACCTGAACCATCCGGTGGGTGAGGTGGGGTAATTCCACACAAAGGAATCTTTCTCCATGAAGCCCATTGACCTCAGGTTTACCACAGAACCTTAATATCACGCTGTCAAAATGTCAAATAACATTCAAACCTCAGTTTAGAATATAGAACATTGCTTCATGTTTGCACCAAGGTGGGAATGGGGTCTGGAATGAGTAACCGTAGTGAATTTAAAACAAAATACTTTATTTGTGAATAATGGTTGCTTGATAATACCCGGCATTGTTTTGTTAGTGACTAGGATTGGACCAATAGAATGTGCCAGATTAGATTGATCTTTATTTTGTGTTTGGGACATACGTGGGGAGTTTATTTATTGAATGGCTGGTGAACCTTGAAGGGATGAATGACCTGTTGGCACTCACATTCCCATGTAACCCCTTGCTCTCTGGAATTGCCTTCATGACTGGGATGTCGATCAATGACTTATTTGCTGTTTTGCATTTGTTCTAGTCAACGTGATGGCCATTGTGATCCTGTCGAGAGGAAAGTGTGCGGACTCTCCAGGTGCATCACTCTCTACCTGGTGGCCATGGCGACGGCGGATACGATGGTCATTTTCACTGATGTGCTACTGTACACGATCATTGCTTTTCATTTCCCGGGAACTTACATGGACACCACTCCTGCTATATCCCTCCTGCTTGTCCTGCTCTCTGCAGCCACCGATGTCTCTGTCTGGTTCACTATCACTTTCACCTTTGATCGATTTGTTGCTATCTGTTGTCAGAAGCTGAGAACCAAATATTGCACCACGGAAACTGCCACAGTGGTTCTAACAGCAGTGAGTGTCGTGCTCATTCTGAAGAATGTCCCTCTGTACTTTATATATGAGCCTGAGTATATTGTTGACAATGTACCTTGGGGTGTGATAACCTCATCGAACTATCTCACGGAAAGTGCCTGGGTAGCTTTTGACTGCCTCTCTATTATTTTAACCCCTTTCCTTCCATTCCTCTTGATTCTGCTGCTCAATGCCTTGACGGTCAGACACATTCTGGTGGCGGGCAGAATCCGCAGGAGGCTAGAGCAATGCAAGAATAATGAGGATAACCATGACCCAGAGATGGAGAAGAGAAGGAATTCCATCATTTTGCTCTTCACCATTTCAGGCAGTTTTATACTTTTATGGTTGACAAATGTTCTGTATTTCATGTACTGGAGGATTGCAAATGTTTATGTTTACATGAGTGTCCATGACCCCAACTACATCGCTGAACAAACTGGTTACATGCTGCAGCTTTTGAGCTCCTGCACCAACACCTGTATTTATGTGGTGTCCCAAACTAGGTTCAGAGAGCAGCTGAGGGATGCCCTAATGTACCCATTCACTGCGGTTGTTGCATGGTTTCGGTGAAGCACCGACTACGCAGAGCTACCATTCCAGTTCAATCCTCATTTATTCTTGCACTGTTTCTCTCTGTGAATTGTGACAGCACCCCCTCCCTTGGATGCAGGGCCGGATTTATGTATAAGCTAGACAAGCTTAAGCTTAGGGCCTCGGGCCTACTCGCCTCGCTGCCCCACCAGACCCGTCGAACCTCGCTGCCCCACTGACCATCCGCCCACCGGGACCTCCTACTCTTTGCCCGATGACCCTGGGCACTCCACCACTGTCCAGCAGCCCACAGCCATCGCCTTACCTGGAGCCTGGACTCGGCACCGGGCCTGAAGTTTCCACACTGCATATTCCCACTCCCCTGGGTTTGACTGCACTGGGTCCTAGTGCTAGGCAGCCCAACACAGTAATCTTAGTGGCTCTTCCACTGGCTCTTCCCCATTCCCCTCAAACCATGTGATCCCAGCTCTTCCCCACCCACACTACAGTCTTCATACCCCCCTACCCCCTGACCACCCACCACCCCTGCACCAGCCTTGGCCTCAGTCCACTCACCTACCTTCCTCTGGCCCCAACCCCCATCCCTGCTGTGTGTTCATCATCCCCCCTGATCTCCCCCTCTCGGATACTGAATGGTCTGTCCTCAGCAGAGGCCTCACCTTTGTGCCCCTCCGTCCCCACCTCAATTAGTTCCGCGCCCACCGCGATTTGGAGCTCTTCTTCAGTTGCCTCCGCCTCACACCATTCTTCCATGGGAAGGGTCCTTGCCCCCATTGATGATCCCTTTTCCCGTCTCCAACAGACCCCCTCCTCTTGGACCCCCCCATCATGGCCATTGATACAATGAAATTTGGGGATCACCATCTGACGTCGGAATGGGAGAACATTCTCAGCGGCTTGGACTTCCGAATCGGCCACTTCCTTCCGGAGACTGTGGCTGAGCTGGGCAGAGATTCACGCTGGCGGCCCTCAGCAAAGGGTTCCCAGGGCTCCGCGATATTAAAATCAACGCGGCCGAGGCTGCGAGTTCCGCAAACCACAGCTCCATGATGTTGACAACAATGACAACATGACAATGATTTAATGACAACATACAGTAGGATCTAAAAGTGTCACGATGTCACTGTCGGGTAGTCATGGTCCTCTAGTTGTGGGGGTGGGGGATCGATAGCGGGAGGGAGCGGGAGGGGGTGCGGTGGCTCCTAAGCGAAATAGCTTAGGGCCTCTCTTCATCTAAATCCGGCCCTGCTTGGATGCCACTCTGATCCCTATCACTGGCTGACTGACTAGGAGAGGCCGATCCCCAGCATCATTGGTAATAGTTGGGTCCAATTAGTTGATATTGGTTATGGCTACCTAAACCATGTCAGCCTTCTCCCAATAAAGCCCAGGCAAAGAGGATGGGGGGGGGGGAGGGGGGGGGGAGGATTGGGGGGTCTGGTGGCAACAAATGCAAGGATCAGGGCTTCAGCAGGAATCACCTCTGGAAGGACAATATTACTCAGGTGAAAGAAAGCAGTTCAGTCACAAGGTGGATATACTCATTCTGCCCAGTGAGACACTACAGTTGTATTCAGCATGGTTGTCCAAGACAACACATTTCATAGACATTGACAATTTGGAGACAGTAGGAGAGATACAGCTGTGGTGAGCAGAATAATCAGTGTACCTGCAAGAACCTCGTCTCAGGCATTTGGATCATGTCACCAAAGTTTGCCATCTGGATGGGAAATATTGGTGCAGCATTGGTGGATTTTGGGGTAACTCATGCAACAGCAGACCTTGTCATGAGATGCCTAGAAGCATGAATTACACATTGTCAGATCCCAATAACTAGCTATTCCAATGCATCAGGAAACAATAACAATGAGCTCCATTTCTACTTTTTGGGACATTACTAATGACTTCTTCATGTCATATTTAAACTGTTTCCATTTTGAAGCATTACCACATTGAAATTGAAATTGGTCAAGGTATTTCAGTAGTCCCGACTGCCTACAGAGAGATTTTTCCACATTGGATCTCACACTCTATATTCGCGTGGAACCTTTGAATCTGAAAATCACACCTCAAGAACTCTGATAGCTCATAACTTTAAAATAATGAATTTTCAATGTAGGGCATTGATATAAAACCAAACCAATCTGTTTCTACTCGCATAGCTGAGACTGTTTCCAGCCATCTATTGTCTCAAGTTGTTGGACCATTACAGTGCAATATTCACTACTGTTGTGTTCGACAAATCACTGGATTCCGGCAACATAGTTTGTATACAAGATATTATATTACACTACAAAATAAAGCATAATAGACTCAGGTAGCCGCGTATGCACAAGCAAAACCCCAATTGCACAGCAAAGCGTGCCGCCGAGTAGCGACCTGTTGATTCCGTTAGCCCTGAGCGCCATATCGAACTCTGTCTTGAAAATATCCTGTTAATTGGCCCCCACTGCCTTCTGTGGCAGAGAATTCCACAGATTTACTACTCTCTGGGTGAAAAGGTTTTTCCTCATCTCAGTCCAAAATGGCCAACTCCTTATTTTCAATCTGTGACCCTTGGTTCTGGACTCCCCCAACATCGTGAACCTTTTTACCGGCATCTAGCCTGTCCAATCCCTTAAGAATTTTACATGTTCTATAAGATCCCCTCTAACCCTTCGAAATTCCAATTAATATAAATGCATTTGATCCATTCTTTCATCATACGTCAGTCCCGCCATCCCGGGAATTAACCTGGTGAACCTACATTGCACTTCCTCAATAGCAAGAATGTCCTTCCTCAAATTTCGGAGACCACTTACAGCGAGATTTATTTTCCTCACCAATTTTTAATCCTTCAGCTAGCATGGTAGACACTGCCTGCTCCACAACAGGTACTGACCATCCCACCATCAAAGGGATCTATAGGAAACGTTGCCTCAGAAAGGCAGCCAATACATCAACAACTCTCATCACACTGGCCACGCTCTCATTTCATTCCTACCATCCGGAAGAAGGTGCAGGCATGAAAACCATGACCAGCAGGTTCAAGAACAGCTTCTTCCCAGCAAATATCAGGGTCTTTAACTAGACAACACCATTCTCAGCATCTTTGAGCTTCTATGGACTGTGTCTTTGGTTATACTATGAACTTGACGATACTGAATTGATCTGAAATTGATCTGTTTTTTGCATTAGTATTACAGTTATTAATTTATTGAATTTCTCGATTATTATATATTTTCTGTGCGTATTGAGTTATGGGACTGTTAAGGCATTATAGGGAAAAATTTAATTGTTCCATTGTCGATACATATGACAATTACACACTCTTAATTTTCTTGACAATTGCAGAGCTATGAATGATTTTTCTTATGGAATTATGACATTTCTCAAACTCTCCTGTATTCTTTCATGTTGCTCATAATTTTTTTTCAAATTGCTATCTATATACTTTTAAAACTGTGTGTGTGTGTGTGTGCTTATTTGTGTCAGATTTTTGGCCTTTGACTCCTTCGCTTGGTCCCGCCAAAACGATAACACGCTCCACCACCCCAAACGCCGCAAGCTGCTATCCAAACCCCAGCCCACTCCAACCCCCTGTATCGGGGCAGCACCGAGGATGCACCCCTGCTCCCGCTCTCTCTCTCTCTCTCCCCCCCCCCTCTCTGTCTTCTCTCTCTCTCTCTCTCTTCTATCTCTCTCCCCATCCCCTTCTCTCCCCCTACCTCTCTCACTCCACCCTCCCTCTCTGTAGATGATATGTGTGTACACCTTTAATTGATAGTACGATGTCCATGCTAACCAATCCCCCACCAGTTAGTATAATTGTAACCCACACGCCCCTGGCTCTCTCTCTGGTGCTCGTGACAGACCACGTACAGCCAGGGCTATGTATGCTGTGTGTTTAATAAAAGTTCTGAAGACTTAAAGGTGTCTTAGTGCAATCTTCATGGCATCAGAAGTGGTTCTTCCTGCGTCTCTGGTTTATCGCGTTTTATTTTATTAGTCCCAGTACCCCCCCCCCCTGGTTCCATGATGGCTTCTGCCTGTCGTAAGCCTGACGTCCTGGTCTTTGATGCGGACATTACTCATCGCTGGAGTGTGTTCCGACGGGACTTTGAGCATTACGTTGCCATTGCCCACCCTGCTGTGACCCCCGCTGTCAAGGCTTCCCTGCTGCTTAACCTGGCTGGTTTGGAGGCGCTCGAGCGTTCGGAGTCGTTCGTCTATGGACATGGTGAGAGCGCCGATGACCCCGTTTGCCCGATTGCTAAATTTACGGCGATGTGTGACCTTCCCACTAATCACATTTTGGAGCGTTTCAAATTGTTCTCCAGGCGCCAGAACCCTGGGGAGTCTATTGACAATTTTATGGCCGCGCTGCGCCAGTTGGCTCGCCGATGTAACCTGCGTGACCTGACCCCCGATGCCTTGACCCGTGACATTCTGGTCTTTGGTCTGCGGGACGAAAAGCTGCGCTCCGAGCTGCTGCGTAAGCCTGATCTGACTCTCCACGAGGCGCTGCATGCCTCTCGTTTAGCTGAGGCTGTCTCCTCCGCTATACCCGACCCAGTGGTCCACACAGCCAGTCTCGCTGGTCCCCAGTACAATGCTCCCCGGCGACAGAGGGCAAGACCGCTGCAGGGCTCCAGACCGCCTCAACGATGTCCGAATTGTAACTTTGTCTCACACCGTTTTAATGTGTGCCCTGCGTTGTGGAAAAACCTGTAACTTTTGCAACAAGCTCGGGCACTTTTCAGCCGCATGCCGTTCCCGTGGGAACAATGCCCAGCCACAGCAGAAACCGTCGCGCTATCTGACACGTGATGATTCAGTGTCTGGTTCCCATCTCCAGCACGATGATCTTCCCCCGTCTGACCCTGAATCTTCTCAGAGCGAGCTGGAGGTGTTTTCCTTGCGAGGTGCAGCTGGACTGATAACGGACCCGACCGTCCAAATCACGGTGAATGGCAAGGCCTTCTCTGCTAAGGTGGACACGGGGGCAGCTGCCAACGTTATGTCAACAAGCCTGTTCAGAAAGATAAGAAATAATGAGCCTGTTTCCACAGACAGTGCTGTTCTGCGTGCCTATGGGGGTGGCGTGCTTGTTCCTGTGGGGAAGGCCACTCTCCACTGCAAGGTGCGGTCGACCACTCGGCCCCTCTCTTTCTTCCTGCTGGACAGTAAATGTGACCCCCTGCTCGGCGTGGAGGCCTGCCAGGACCTCGGGTTGGTGAGCTTCCACAGCGATGTCCACCTGGTAGAGGCGCCCCTGAATCCGCTGGCCGAGTTCCCGGACCGGTTTGACTCGAAGCTGGGGAAGTTGCCCTGCAGCTACAAGATTGCTCTCGATCCCGACGTTACACCAGTTGTCCGTCCCCCCGCACCGTGTGTCCTTTGCCATGAGGGGCAAGGTCGAGTCTGCTCTTCGCGAGATGGTGGCCACGGGCATCCTGGCGCCCGTCACGGACTCCACCCAGTGGGTTTCTACTATGGTTGTTGCTGCGAAGAAGGACAAGAGCGAAATACGGATCTGCATCAACCCCAAAGACTTGAACTTGGCCATCAGGCGCCCGCACTATCCCATGCGGACGGTAGAGGATGTTGCTGCGCAGGTTGGCACTGCCACCGTGTTCTCGGTTCTTGATGCCAAGAGTTCGTTCTGGCAGATACCTCTGGACGAGCGGTCCTCGCACCTGACAACCTTCAGCACGCCCTTCGGCAGGTATCGCTTCCTCCGCATGCCGTTTGGGATCAACTCTGCCAGCGAGGTGTTCCAGAGGACCATGGAACAACTGTTTGCTGGACTTCCGTGTGCCATCATTGTCGACGACATCCTGGTTTTTGGGAAAAACGTCGCTGAGCACGACCACCACCTTCGCCGGGTGCTGCAGCGGGCCCGGGAGGTCAACCTGAAACTCAACCCGAAAAAATGCCGATTCCGGGTCCCTGAGGTCACCTACGTGGGGCATGTTTTCACGGCATCGGGGCTGAAGCCCGACCCGCAGAAGACGGCCACTATATCCGAGATGCCTGCACCTGTTGATGTGCCTGGCCTGCAGCGCTTCTTGGGCATGGTCAACTACCTGGGAAAGTTCATCCCCAACCTGAGTGAACTGAGTGCCCCTCTGCGGGATCTGGTGAAAAAGGACACTGCCTGGGCCTGGTTCCCGCAACACCAGCGCGCGTTTGACACCCTCAAGTCCAAGCTGGTCAGCATGCCGACGCTGAAGTACTTCGACCTCCAGCGCCCCATCGTTCTCACGTGTGATGCCTCTAAGTTTGGCCTCAGGGCCGCCTGCCTGCAGATCCATGACGGGGTGCAACTGCCTGTATCTTACGCGTCCCGCACAATGACGTCCGCTGAACAACACTATGCCCAGATTGAGAAGGAACTGCTGGCAGTTGTCTTTTCCTGCTCCAAATTCAAGGACTATATCCTGGGCAACTATTTCACTGTCGAGACGGACCACCAGCCTCTGGTCACCATCCTCAACAAGCCAATACACATGGCCTCCTCCCGGCTCCAGCGCATGATGCTCCAGCTACAACGCTTCACTTTTACGGTGGTTTACCGCAAGGGCAAGGACATGGTTGTTGCGGACACGCTGTCGCGGGCGCCTCTTTCATCCACAACCCAGCATCCGTACGAGGCGTCGGATCTGATGGTCCTGGGCGTGAACTTCGTGCCCTCCGGACAGTTGAAGTCCCTAGCCGAGCATACGGCGACAGACGCTTCGCTACAGCAGCTGGCCGCGATCATCAAGCAGGGCTGGCCAGACCGCCGTTCTTCCCTACCGGCCGCAGCGGTGCCTTACTTCTTGGTTCGTGATGAGTTGGTGCTGCGTGGTGGTGTGATTGTGAAGGGGCACAAGGTGGTGGTGCCCGAAGCGTTACGGGAACAATACTTTGAGACCGCTCATTGTGGCCATCCTGGGGCCGAGGCGACCCTTTCCATCGCTCAGAGCCAGTTCTTCTGGCCCGACATGCCCCGCTACTTCCGGGATAGGGTCTCCGCGTGCCCTACCTGCAACAGCCTCGCTCCACAGCAACAGCGGCAGCCGCTCCTGCAGCAGCCAGATGCTGACCTGCCATGGTCTGCGCTAGCAACCGACATCTTTGAGTGGCACGGAAAGCACTTCCTGGTGCTTGTCGACTCTTACTCCAGCTGGTTCGAAGTTGACCAGCTTCACTCCCTCTCTTCCTCCGCGGTCATCGACAAATTGCGCCGCCACTTTGCCACATTCGGGTCCCCCGTCAGCCTGCAGTCGGACAACGGCAGCCAGTTCACCAGTGCCGAGTTCTGCGAGTTTGCTGAGCGTTGGAACTTTCGACATTACACCAGCAGCCCGGAATACCCACAGAACAATGGACTGGCCGAGCGTGCGGTCCGCAGTGCTAAAGGACTGTTGGAACGTTGCCGCCTATCCCGCACCGACATCTGGCTGGCCCTGCTGAACCTCCGCAACATCTCCCGCGACCATGCCCTGGGCTCCCCGGCTCAGCGACTCATGTCCCGAGTGACGAGGCCCACGGTCCCGGTGTCTCAGCAGTCCCTGTCCCCTTCCGTCCTTAAGCCTGCCTTGGTCCGGGAACGCATTGCCGACAAACACCGTATCCAGAAGCGTTCCCACGACAGGTCTTGCCGTGTCCTCTGCCCTCTTCTCCCCGGTCAGGTCGTCCGTATGTGGTCCTCTTCTGGCCGTTCCAGGCTGGCCGTGGTCGTCGGCTCTGCCGGTTCCCCTCGCTCCTACCTTGTCAACCGCGACGGAGGGTGTACCGCCGGTCCCGCCAGCATCTCCGGCTCGTGAACGAGCCTCTCCCTCCCCCAGCGGCTCCTTATGCCCCCCCGCTGCCCCTGTCGCAGCCCTGTGCTCTGCCCATTCCTCTGGGGCCGGCCTCCCCTCGTCCTCCTCCGGAGCGTCTTTCTCCGGCTTCCCCGCCCTTCTCTTCACCTCCCTCCCCGCTGCCTTCACCGCCAAGGGGTTCTCCTGTCCGTAGCCCCCACCATGATCCGGCGTCCCCGCTTGTTGCTGTCGGGGAAGGAGGTGATGGCGAGGTGCGGACCCGGTCTGGTCGCCTGGTCAGGCCGCCGGTCCGTTACGGCGATTACGTGTGATTATGTATCCCTGTACTTTACTGTTTGTACTTACCCTGGCGCATGAGACGTGGTCGCCCTGTCACTCACTGCTTGTTTTGGTAGAGGAAGGATGTAGATGATATGTGTGTACACCTTTAATTGATAGAACGATGTCCATGCTAACCACTCCCCCCACCAGTTAGTATAATTGTAACCCACACGCCCCTGGCTCTCTCTCTGGTGCTCGTAACAGACCACGTACAGCCAGGGCTATGTATGCTGTGTGTTTAATAAAAGTTCTGAAGACTTAAAGGTGTCTTAGTGCAATCTTCACTCTCTCACTCCATCCTCTCTCTCTCCCTTCCCTTCCTCTCCATTACCCCCCCTGCCCTCCACTAAACCCCATTCACCCCTCCCCTCCCTCCCCTCTACCTCTCCGCTACCCACCCTCCCCTCTACCCCTCCCCTACCCATTTCCCTCCACCCCTTCCCCCACCTCTCCCCATCCCTTCCACCCCCCCCCCACTCAGCCCCCCCCCTCTCTCCCCTCCAATCTCTCAAATATACTGCAAGAAGTGATAAACATTTACTGCCAGACTGGCAATCACAAATCGAGCTGCACAAAAAAGTACAATCAATTTACCTGCTTAGTTTTCTAAAGAACACAACTATGCTGATTCCGAAAGAAGGGTCAAGATAACAAAGAGCTTGACCTTCAACTGCAAGGATTGCTACCTTGTACCAAAGGCCAGGTGCAGAGTGAAGGACCCAGCAAAGATAGGGATACGGGCAGTGCTGCTCTACTAACATCAATGCAATGTGTTTCACCTCTACCTCCTGTTCTAACAATCACCCACTGAGATTCACTTAATCAGAGTCATTGGCATCACCTGATCTGTCTTCAGGACAAAACAGCTTTTCCTGACATCTCTCCCAAACAAATCTCCCAAAGAGACAGGCACTGCACTCCACGGTCCACTTGCAAAAAGCTGTCATTGCAATAAATCTCTGCTTTCTGCTATATATATTTTTTCACAATAAACATCACCTCAAAATGGCTGCTCATCGGCCACAGAAAGATTTGTTCTGCAGACAGATCTTTTAAACTCTCAGTTCAGCTGGAGAGTAACAGATTTGAAGCATTAATTTTATTTATCTCTCCACAGAATGATCGCCCCCCCCTTGAATATATCCAGCCTTCCCCATTTATATTTAAGAAAATAATTAATGTTATGTTGAGTATATTGGGCAGCTTTGTCCAAAAACGATCTTAGTATTGTTGGCATTGAATAACTATTTTAAAGAGCCTGTAAGACAAAAAGAAATCTATGGTAATGAAATTGCCCTTATTTGAAATATCATTGATATTCCTCTCACAGTTCATTACACTTTCCATAGAACACGTTGCATGGAGACCACAGCCAATTGCAGCTAATTCCAAGGCAAGTTGTATTATTAATGGTCTACTGCTTTAGTCAACAAATCTTTTCATACCAATAACGATGCAACTGTGTGATCTCCAGGGAAGTTTCACTCCTGAATAAATGCACTGCTCCTCTCTATGCATCTTGTAATCAGGTAGAGCACTTCCCTCCTTCACCAGTAGAAGACATCACCTCCCACCAAAAATGCGGGAGGCAACAATACTGCATCAGATAGAAGACATTTACTACCCTGTTCTTGCAGCTGTGGGAATTCCTGGAAAGCCAGTATCCCTTGATGTACGTTTGGTAAATGCATCTTAAAATATTGAACAGTCATCTTGTAACTGATTGACACACGTGTCGCTGCGTTCTATGGCCTCTGATCTTGTGCTTCCTTAGTTTAGTTTAGTTAGTTAGTTTAGTTTATTGTCTCGAGTAATGAGGTACAGAGAAATGCTTGTTTGGATATGTCCAAATTCTTGTTCTGATGAGCCTGGAACTGCAGATGCATTGTACAGAGTACAGATCACACTGTGGCAATCTCTGCCACAAAATCCGATCCTCAACAACTGACTCTGTCCCCCTGGTCAGCAACTGGCTGATCATAAGGTAACACACAAGTAACCCAATCTGCTGTTGAATCTCTTTTCTCCCCCTGTTTGTTCCTTATAGACTTGCCTGTCCTAATGTATTCCTTCTCCTACCTTTTATAAGCAAGGCCATAAAAAATTCTGCTTCCTGCCTTCCACCCACCAACCCTACACTTGCTAACTCAGTGGTTCTCACCTACATCCTAAATTCTCACCCCTGGTGAGTAATCCCTCCATGACTTCCCCCATTCCAGCCCCACAGCCCATCCAGGCATCCATATGAAACAAAACGGGAAAGTGCTGGTAATACTCAGGCAGCATCTGCAGAGAAAGAAGGAGTGATACATGTCAGTGACCTGCCATCAGATTGGAGGGAAATTTGAAATAATCATGTTTTAAATTTTAGATGAAGGTGAAAAGGGTAGAGGAAAAGAGGAAGGGTTCCCTGAGCTTAGTTTGGAAGAGTGCAAGGAATTAGAGCAGGGAGGTCAGAGTGGGATGGAGAATTAAACTGTAGTGGATATGAAACATGAACTCTGCTTTTCTTTCCACTGATGCTGCCTGACTAACTGATGTTTCCACCACTCTGTGCTTTTGTTTCATGAGAGGTGTGTATTAGACTGGGGACCAGGAGTGCTTGAGTGGACAACAGAAGGGTTAAATATAATGGTAAAAGCCAGGAAAAATAATACATGTGTGTGAGGGAGTTGTCAATGGAAGGAGACAAATTAGGTCTCAGATTACCATTAGAGGAGAGAGGGAAATTGTTTGAAATAGGAAATATAGAAAGACTGATTGTCTGAAATGGTTGAATATGAGTTTGGCTCTTGAAACCTGTTACATTCCCAGTGAGAAAATGAGATTATAATCCTATGTCTTAATAAAGCAGTGCAAGGAATCAATGACTGTGAGTTCAGAGTATGCTTTCACAATGTTGAAAAGGGAAGAGGAGCAAAGATAGGTTGGTGGAGACATCATTTTGAACGAGTGGAATTTGCTCTATTGGATGATGTTCATTGAAAGTGGAAGCTAGTGAGGAGAGTGAAGGCAAGAAGCCCCCTATACTTGGTCTCAGTGGCAGGGGAGGGAGTGAGGGTAGCAATGCACAGTATGTATCAGATTTAATGAGAGCCCTGTTGACTCTGACAGAGGGAAAACCATAAGTGGGAATATGGGAACATAATTGAAAGCTCTGTTATGTGAGATGTCAAGACTAGAGCAGATAGAAAGGAGACAGTGGAGAAACTATGGGGCAGCACAGTAGTACAGCATTAGAGCTACTGCCTTACAACGCCGTGTTCGATCCTCACTATGGGTACTTGTCTGTACACAGTTTGTATGTTCTACTTGTGACCTGCGGGGGTTTATTCCGAGATCTTCGGTTTCCTCCCACACTCCAAAGATGTACAGGTTTGTAGGCTAATTGGCTTGATGTAAATGTAAAATTGTCCCTAGTGTGTGCAGGATCGTGTGCGGACATGGCGCCGACAGACAAGCAGCCGAAGCCAAAGAATCGAATAGAAACGAGGCCGAAACACTAATGAACCAAAAGAGTCTGGAGACGAAACGCCTACTAACCGAAAGGATGGGACACCTAAATGTAAGCTAACTGAACACGCGGGATGCCTAAACGCCTATGAACTGAAAGGCTGCATCGCCTAAAAGCAAACTTACCGAATGGCCGCTCAGTCAATATGCCACCTACCCGAAAGGCGGCGGCACCTACAGGCCAAAGGACCGACAGCCGCTCAACAGAAAAGTCCAATAACGGACTTGGCATTGCCGGGGGGTGGGACTTGTCAGCGATTGGTCCAGACCCCCGCGTCCATCACATCACCGTGAAGGCATGAACATTGCCCCAAACCTCCTCTCCACCCAACCCACAGCCCACGGAGGCTGGCCGTGGGAGAGTGGGGGCTGTCCCGAGGAATGCACACCTTCAGCCGCTTTCAACTTGGTGCTTGGGTTGAGATTGCCCAGTCACCTATGGTTTGTGTGGGAAAATGAACCCCATCCTCCCGTCTCCCCCTTCTCTTGCCCACCTCTCTCTCTCTCTCCCTTCTCTCTCCTCCTCTCTCTAGCCTCTTCTCTCTCTCCTCCTCTCTCTCCCCTTCCCTCTCTCTCCCCCTTCTCACTTCCCCCCCGCCCCGCTCTCTCTACCTTCTCTCGCTCCCCTTCTCTCCCTGTTCTCTCTCTCCTCCATCTCCACCCGCAGTAGCGTCCCACAGTCGCTGACCGTGATGCACCACCATCGGACCCCAACCTCCACACCAGGGTGACCCCCACCCCCTCCGACCCCCGCTCTTTGACACCCACACCAGGGTGATTCACCCCGGCCGCGGGGACAGACGGTTCATATATTATCATCTCGCACAAAACGGGCAGCATCTCTGGCGAGAAGGAATGGGTGACGTTTCATGCCGAGACCATTCTTCAGAGTGCGTCCGAAACACCACCCATTCCTTCTCTCCAGCGATGCTGCCTCTTCAGCTGAGTTATTCCAGCATTTTGTGTCTGTCTTTGGTGTGACAGTTGTGTCATTTCATCGGCTTCGTATATTGTGCGCCCAGGAGAGAAGCTGGACATGCCGCTTGCATCTATTCAAACAAGTGTGCTCAAATTGAAATCCCACATTAACCATGCTCCCGATTCATAAGAATGATTCATACATGTAATAAATGATATACATTAATACATCGTTAATTAACTGGTGTATATCATGTATTACATGTGTAAATCGTTCTTACATTCTGGAGTGAGGGTGACTGGGCAATCTGAACCCAAGCACCAAGTTGAAAGTGGGTGAAGGTGTGCATTCCTTGGGACAGCCCCCACTCTCCCATGGCCACCTGTTGGTTGGGTGGAGCGGTGATGTGATGGACGGGGGGGGGGGCGGTAATGGACCAATCGCTGACATGCCCCGCCCCCCGGCAACGCCAAGTCCGTTATTGGACTTTTCAGTTAAGCGGCTGTTGGTTCTTCGGCCTGTAGGCGCCGCCGCCTTTCGGGTAGGTGGTGTATCGACTGAGCGGCCATTCGGTAAGTTTGCTTTTAGGCGACACAGCCTTCCGGTTTGTAGGCGTTTTTTAGGCGGAGCTCTTTGCTTCGGCCTCCGGGTACCGTGCAGGATAGTGTTGGTGTGCTCAGGCCGCTGAAGGGCCTGTTTTACGTCCAGTATCTTTAAATTAATCTTGGAAGCAGGGTTGGAACGCATCTTTGGGATACTCAATGGATATTGGCAAGATGAAAGTGAGGGAGTGCGAGAAATTGTATATGAATGAGCAAAGTATAAGAAATAAAGTGGACAAGCTTGAGGCTCAGTTAGAAATTGGTAAGTACAACAGGCATTAGAAAGGGAAATTAAACAATTAGACATAGAGAATGCGGCTACACCAACCATGATAAAACACAATAAAATTGCAGCATTGAAATATAAATTAAATAAAATATATTCAGACCAAGTTGTAAAATGTTATCAATATACTAAACAATTACACTTTGAATTTGGAGATAAACCTAAAAAATTACTAGCACGTCAATTACAGATACTGGACGGGGGAAAAAACAATTCATAGCATTAAATCAGACAAAGGAGAACCACTAGTACAACCTAAGGACATTAACGAAAGATTTCTGCAATATTATCAAAACCTTTATTCTGCCAAAACGATAGATCACCGGACAGGGATAGAAGCTTTCTTACATAAATCTAATCTTAAAAGGTTAGATTTGAAAGATAGAGAATTATTAAACGCTGAAATAACAGTAAAAGAAATTGAAGAATCTATCAGATCTAAAAAATGGTAAATCCCCGGGACCAGATGGCATTGGCTCGGAATTTTATAAAATATTCTATGATCTGATTGTCCCACGTTTAATGACACTGTATGAACATATTTATACCGAACAGAAATTACCAGAAACACTAAACAAATCTATTATAACACTTATACCAAAAATAGATAAAGATCTGGATGACCCAGGATCATATAGAGCTGTAGCTCTTCTAAATACTGACCAAACAATATTAACTAAAATACTAGCACATAGATTAAGTACAGTGATTAATAAACTAATACACCTGGATCCAACGGGATTTATACCAAAACGATATTCCTCATATAACCTGAGAAGATTATTCAATATTATATACTCAAAAAGAAGTATTAATAAAGACCTAGCAATTATTTTGTTAGATGCTGAGAAAGCCTTTGACCAGGTGGAAAGGCCCTATTTATTTTCGGTTATGGAAACTTTTCAACTGGGCGAGAAATTTAACACATGGGTAAAATTATTATATACTAATCCAACGGCTAGAATATTAACAAATCACATGTTATCAACTAAATTTAGTTTATCTCGGGGCTGTAGACAAGGATGTCTGTTATCCCCGCTATTATTTGCACTTGTAATAGAAACATAAGCACAAAGCGTGAGGTTAAATCCAGAAATATATGTGTATAAAACTAAAGATACTGAAAATAAAATCTCCTTATACGCAGATGATATATTAATTTACATCACAAAACCTGAAGTTAGTATACCTAACTTATTAAATTTAATAACTCAATATGGTTTGTTTTCAGGATAAAGAATTAATTGGAATAAAAGTGAAATGATGCCAATAATGGAAAGTAATCCAGATATACTACAACAATTCCCTTTTAAAATAGTAAATGAAAAACTTAAATATCTTGGAATCTATGTAACAAAGAGATATATTTCTTTAATTAAATCTAATTTTCCGCCTTTATTGAACAAATTACATAAGAATATTTTATATTGGAAAACATTACCTATTTCGATGTTGGGTAGAATTAATGCGATAAAAATGATTTTTCTCCCGCATTTACCGTACCTTTTTCAATTAATCCCGATATACCTCTCAAAATTTTTTTTGAGAAGGTTGACTCTATAGTCATCAACTTTATCTGGGATTATAAGAACCACAGAATAAATAGAAAACACTTATGTAAATCAAAAATAAATGGAGGTTTAGCATTACCAAATTTTATGTTTTATTATTGGGCAGTTAATATTAAAAATATGAATTTTTGGTTGGAAGAACTGGACAAACAACCAGATTGGTTAATAATGGAAAAGGAAGATTGTTTACCCTTTGAAATTGGATCGATACTATTTGCTAATACTAAATTAAGCAAAAAAATCTACAAAGAAAACCCAATGATAGACAGTGGAATAAGTATTTGGAAACAATTTTACTTCGGAGTCACGTGAGTGACTACGTGAAGAGCCCGCCTCACGCTGGCAAACGGCATTACGTCGACGCTGACGGCGGAAGGAGGAGCTGCAGTAAGGAGCAGCTCCTCGCAGCGGTCGGAACGGCCCCGCAGGTAAGTGCAGCAAAGTCGGGATGTTTTTTAGCGTACGCTGGGTGGGTCCAGCAAGCGAAAGTAAAAGTAAAAATTCAGAGTCGCGTAACGTGCTGATATAGCACTGATAATAAAGAAAATGGAGAAATCGGCAAAGAAAAATTCGCGGGTAAAAAAATCTTCCCGGGGTGAAAATAAAAATAGGGGACAAGAAGCTAGTGCGGATCCGGTTCCGATACCGGTGGCCGCTGATATACCCGATAGCGAGTTTCTAGATTCTCCAGCAATAATAACCACGGAGGGAAATGCTCCTAAAAAATGTAAAAAGAAATCTGAGAGGCCCGTGGTTTCTGATGACTCTGATACTGAAAGTCCTCCAGATAATAAAACTATGTGGTTAAAAATGGAGCATATGGAGAAAGTTCTCCAAAAAAAATCATGAGACAAGGGTCACAGTACCCAGAAGGATCCCAAAAAAAGCCCTGAGGGGTTTGATTATTCTGAATATGGCTGTGGGCCAAGTTGGAGTTTGAAACTCCGGACCCAGGATTTGGGCTGGAAGAAGTCTCATGGGGTGAAATCCCAATTGATTTAGGGCTGCAGACGGCAGACACCTGCTGGTGGTGATTTGGATTTTGAATGCACACCACAAAGTAAAAAGAAAAGGCCAAATGTGCCTGGGATAGAAAAAGAATTTGCTATACCTGAAGGAAGTGGTGAGGCTATGGAAGAAAACCTAGCTGCCAGTATTAATTATATTGGTATCTCACCAACTTCAAGATTCTGTGATGATTGAAACATCAGAATTATATAAAACACCAGGAAATTGTGCCTCATTGGAAGTGCCTACGGTTAATCCGTTGATATGGACATCCATGACTCCAAGTATGAGAGCTCAAGAAGTGAGATTTCAAAAAATCCTCAAATAATTTCTGCTGCCGTTACGGCCTATGGGAGACAAATGGAGAGATTGGAGATGGATAAGATTCAAAAAGATACTTTGGGCTTATTGTGCAATTCTTTCTATGAAATTAACTGTATGAGGAAAATGGCGATTCGGCCCATATTTCACCCTAGATTTGCAAGCCTGTGTCGAGCAAGTGGTGTTCAAGCTCCTGGGTATCTGTTTGGAGAAAATCTGCCTAAACAACTGAAAGAGTTGGATGAAGAAGCTAAATATTTTAGCGGTGTGAAACCTTTCGTCTTTGGACAAAAAAGATATTTTTCGCCCCGAAGGGGTTTTGACTTTGGAAATAGAGGCAGAAATTTGTCAAGGAAGTATTATCGTCCTGCACAGCCCAATGCTTACCCGTATTCAGGGAGAAGGAGACCACCACGCTCATATGGGGAGGTATTAAAGACTTGTTTTATCCTTAAAGAAACTGCGGATAAATCTCCAGTTGGAGGGAGATTACAAAAGATAAAAACTGGCTTACTATTACTTCTGATCGATTTATATTACAAGCAGTTTCAGGAGCCACTATTACATTTAAAGAAGGGGTTAATCCGCCTGTACAGAATAAACCTGCTTATGCTTTCGTGTTTATTGCTATTGATAAAGCAGAGATTAATGTGGAAATTGACAAATTATCTGAAAAAGGGGTAATTGAAAAAACTTATGAACACGAGCATCAATTTGTCTCTAATATTTTTCGGAGAAATAAAAAAGATGGTGGTTGCAGAATTATTCTGGACCTTACAGATCTAAATAAGTTTGTAGAATACAAACATTTTAAATGGAAACATTTAATACTGCAAGATATTTAATTTCAGCAGGTTGTTATATGGCTAAGATTGATTTAAAAGACGCTTATTATTCTGTACCTATACATCGGTTTTTCCGGAGGTACTTAAAATTTAATTGGCTGGGACAATTATGGCAGTTTAAAGCTTTGCCAAATGGACTGAGTTCAGCTCCCAGGCTCTTTACGAAACTGTTGAAACCAGTTTTAGCCCAATTAAGAGCACAAAAACACATCGTTATGGCCTTATCTCGATGACATTCTAATCATTAATGATAATCAAGAGTCAGGTGAGAACTCAGTTTCAGTTACTAAAAGCTTTGTTTGAAAAGCTAGGGTTCTTGATTCATCCAATTAAATCCCAGCTGCAGCCAGCACAATCAATTAACTTTTTGGGGTTTGTAATTAACTCAGTGACTATGTTAATAACTTTACCAACAGATAAAGTTGATGATATTTTGGTAACATGTAATAATCTCATTCACAAACCTTATCCTTCCATCCGAGAAGTAGCGAAAACCATTGGTAAACTAGTAGCAGCATTTCCTGCAGTAGAATTTGGTCCATTACATTATCAAAATCTTCAAAGGGACAAAATAACAGCTCTCAAAGAGAAGGCAGGCCACTTTGATAGGCCTATGCAATTAACAAAAGAAGCTGTGTTGGAATTACAATGGTGGGTTAAAAATGTCCCACAAGCTGCTAAAAACATTCTGATTAAACAGCCAGAAATGGTTTTACAAACTGATGCTAGTGCTCCTCGGATGGGGGGCAACAGATTCATCCTCTAGTTTGTGGAGGTAGATGGAAAGTTCAAGAAGAAAACGGTTTCTTCAAACTTATGTATTAACTATTTAGAGTTATTGGGTGCTTTCTATGGACTAAAAGCATATTGTTGTTCAAAAAAGGGTCTACATGTATTAATACAGTTAGACAATAAAACGGCTGTTGCATATATTAATCACATGGGGGGAGTTAGATCAGTATCATGTGATTGTCTGGTCAATGAAATATGGCAATGGTGTATTGACCGCCAAATTTGGATTTCAGCAAACTACATTCCAGGTAAAGACAATGTGGTGGCAGATAAAAGATCAAGGATATTTAAAGATAACACAGAATGGATGCTTAATCCAGCAATATTTAAGAATATTGTAACCCAATTTGGTTTTACCAGAAATTGATCTGTTTGCATCAAGGCTTAAATCATCAATTGCCTAAATATGTGTCTTGGGAACACGATCCAGATGCAGTAGCAGTAGATGCTTTTTCATTGAACTGGGGGAATATTTCTTTTATGCTTTTCCACCATTTGCTTTGATTCAGGAATGTCTGAAGAAAATGGAACAAGATTCTGCCACTGGATTGTTGGTAGTTCCAAATTGGCCAACACAACCTTGGTTCCCATTAATGCTGAATATGATTAAAGAACCATATATGTCGATTCCTAACTGTAGTGATATTTTGATTAATCCAGTAACTAAAGAAATTTATCCATTATATGCATATATGAATTTATTAATCTGCAGGTTTTGACCAGACCACTACAGGAGCTGGGATTGTCGGACAAAACGATGGAAGTTATAGTCGCATCATGGCGAGATAGCACACAAAAACAATATATGACACATATAAAATAAATGGGAAGAATTTTGCACACAGTCAAATATTTCTTATGATACTGTGAATATTGCAAATGTTTTTGGAGTTCCTTGCCAAATTGCATTTTGAGCAACATTTAAGTTACAGTGCCATTAACACTGCACGCAGTGCCTTATCATCTTATTTAGGACTAATGTCTGACCAGAAATCAATTGGATCACATCTATTAATATCTAGATTCACGAAAGGAAATCTTTAACATCAATCCACCCAAACCAAGTACACAGAGATTTGGGATGTGAGCATTGTACTTACCTTACTTAGGCAATGGACTCCAATTGAAGGATTGTCATTGGAAAGATTAACATTGAAATTAATAATGTTAATGTCATTGGTTTCAGCTCAAAGAGTGCAAACTTTACAAATGTTGCGTTTAGACTGTATGCATGTGACTACAGATAACATTGTGTTCTATGTTTACGATCTGATCAAACAAAGCAGACCAGGGAGATCTGGTGCTAAGGTAACCTTTCAAGCTTATCCTATTGATCCTACTTTGTGTGTGGTTAAACATTTGAATCAATATGTTAAAGTTACTGAAACTCTTCGAGGAAAATGAAAAAACGTTAATGATTACGCATAAAAAGCCACACACAAAAGCTTCAGTTCAAACTATCTCAAAATGGTTCAAACAGGTGTTGCTTTTAGCAGGAGTAGACACTGATGTGTTCAAATCTCACTCCACCAGGGCTGCAGCTACGTCCGCGGCGAAGGTGCGGGACGTACCACTCGAGCATATTTTAAAAATCGCAGGGTGGAGTAAAGAAGAAACTTTTTCAAAGTTCTACAATAAACCTGTTCACACTATGACAAGCTTTGGCATGCGGTGTTGGGATCAATATAGTCACCTGCTTTGTATACTATTGATTACTATAACCAGTTATGTAGTCCTTATATCTTTTATCACTTGTAATCATTCCCTCGGATATAAGGAGGGTTATTATATGTTCTTTAAACCATTAAAAAGTTAATTATGGAAAGAACTAATATTAGTCTGGTTTCTCATGTATGTATTTACTTAGCCGGACTGTCGTACTGATTAATTCTACGACATAAAAAACACAGAAAGTTTAAATCTTCACGTAGTCACTCACGTGACTCCGAAGTAAAATAGTAAGATTAAACGAGAACTTACCAGTTCGAAGTTTGATCGTTATTTTATGAGGAGTTACGATGAGGGATTACGTGCCCTCCACTCCCACCCTCATAAAATAAATGATCATCTGGTAGTTCTAAAGTCTATTATGAGCCTTACTATGTTACTTCGGCTATTTGGTGTTCTGTGTTTTTCATGCCGCTGCTTTGAAGTATGCCGTTTGCCAGCGTGAGGCGGGCTCTTCACGTAATCCCTCATCGTAACTCCTCATAAAATAACGATCAAACTTCGAACTGGTAAGTTCTCGTTTAATCTTACTATTAAAGAAGACGCTAAAATTAGATTGTTTACCATTAGCACTTCCCATTGTAAATAATGCTACATTTAAACCCTCGATGATGGATAAAGGTTTTTTACAATGGAAAAATCATGGAATTATTAAGATGGGTGATCTCTATAGGAAGGATTCCTTTCTTTCATTTCAGGAACTACAACAAATTTATGGGCTTCATTCAAAAGACTACTTTAGATATCTACAAATCAGAGACTATGCCAAGTCAAATACACAGGATTACAGAAATAGAAAGAGAGAAATTCTTGATGAATGTTTGAATAAACACCCGAACACAGAAAAATTGATATCTTATATTTATAATATTTTATTGGATAATGAAGCACCCATGACAGAAATATATAGGCAATCATGGGAAAACGAACATGGCCAAATAATAGGGCCAGAAATATGGGATGAAAGCTTACAACATATACACCACTGTTCGTTAAATGCTAGACATTCTTTAATACAATTTAAAGTTTTACATAGATTGCATTATTCAAAAACCAAATTAAACAGAATTTTTCCTTGTGTATCCCCTATTTGTGATAAATGTCAACACTTAGAGGCTACTCTTACGCACACATTTGTAAGCTATATAAAAATTACTAATTTTTGGACGGAAATTTTTAAGATAATCTCAGAAGTTGTCAATACCAATTTGGTCCCTGATTCAAAATTAATAATATTAGGAATACTAGAACCAAATCAATTATTGACAACAAACCAAAGAACATTTATCGATTATAGTTTAATAATTGTGAAAAAATTAATATTAAAATTCTGGAAAGGCCCTATAACCCCCACAATTAAAATGTGGACAATTGAAATGTCGGAGACCCTACATTTGGAAAGATTAAGATTAGTCTTAATGGACAAACAAGATCTATTCATAAGAATATGGTCTCCATTCATTGTATATTTGAAGGGGCAAATTGGTTCGGCACGAGAACCTGACTGAAACCTGAATTAAGGAACAGATGAAGAATTATATTTTATAATCCACGGATATAGCTCCAAGGATGCATAATCAGTCGAATACTCCATTCACTTTTTTAAAATGTTTTTATTTCTACTATTTTCTATCTATATAAAAATTAAAAAAATATAAAGAAGTGCAATTACGATACAATTGTTAATATAAATAATATTCATAATGTATGACTATAACAAACAAAATGTTTGTTATTATGAATTTACTTCTAATAACAAAAATTAAAAAAAAATAAAAATAAAAGAAATTGGTAAGTATGATCTTGTGGGAATTACAGAGACATGGCTGCAAGAGGGCCAGGGCTGGGAACTGAATATCCAAGGGTATACCACCTATCGAAAAGACAGACAGGTGGGCAGAGGGGGTGTGGTCCCTTGCAAGGGGTGACATTGATACAGGAGATGAGGACTCAGTATGGATAGAACTAAGGAATTGTAAGGGTAAAAAGACCCTAATGGGACTTACCTACATGCCCCCAAACAGTAGCCTGGACATAGGGTGCAAGTTGAATCAGGAGTTAAAATTTGCATGTAGCAAAGGTAATGCTGTGGTTGTCATGGGAGATTTCAACATGCATGTAGACTGGGAAAATCAGGTTGGTACTGGACCCCAAGAAAGGGACTTTGTAGAGTGCCTTCATGATGGATTCTTGTATTGGAGCTTACCAGGGAGAAGGCAATTCAGGATTTTCTGTTATGTAATGAACCAGATTTGATAAAGGAACTTGGGGTTAATGAGCCATTAGGAGGTAGTGACCATAATATGGTAAGGTTTAATCTACAATTGGAGAGGGAGAAGGGTAGATCAGAGGTGTCAGTGTTACAGTTGAATAAAGGGGACTAGGGGCCATGAGGGAGGAGCTGGCCAAAGTTGACTGGAAAGATACCCTAGTTGACAGTGGAACAACAATGGCAGGTACTTCTAGGAATAATACAGAAGGTGCAGGATCAGTTCATTCCCTAGGGAGAAGAAAGATTCCAAGGAGAATAACGGTGTCCGTGGCTGACAAGGGACGTCAGGCACATTATAAAAATAAAAGAGAAGAAGTACAATGCAACAAAGATGAGCGGGAAGCAAGAGGGTTGGGTAATGTTTAAAGAGCAACAGAAGGTAACTAAAAAGACAATGCAGGGAGAAAAGATGAGGTACGAAGGTAAGCTAGCCAAGAATATAAAGGAGGATAGTAAAAGCTTCTTTAGGTATGTGAAGAGGAAAAAATTAGTTAAGACCAAAGTTGGACCCTTGAAGACCGAAAAAGGTGAATTTATAATGGGGAACAAGGAAATAGCAGATGAGTTGAACAGGTACTTTGGATCCGTCTTCGCTAAGGAGGACACAATCTGCCTGATATAGTAGTGGCCAGAAGATCTGGGTGACGGAGGCATTTAAGGAAATCCACATTAGGCAGGAAATGGTGTTACAATACAAACTTACAATCTTACAATCAGTTTTATTTGTCACTTGCAAGTGAAAGTGAAATGAATTTGCCGGCAGCAGTACAATGAACAAGAACGCACAAAAACACAATAAAAATGTAACACAAACATTCACCACAGCATTCAACATTGTGGTAGAAGGCACAAAATTTCACCAGTCCTCCTCCATTTTCCCCCCATGGTCGGGACCTCGACCCTCCGCAGCTGCCGCTGCAGGCATCAGATGAGTGAAAGTCAAGGTAAGTCCTGAAACGGTGCCTCCCCACCGGAGAGCGCAGCTTCAGGTTTGCCGCAGGCCGGCGGTCGAAGATTTAAAGTTCCCGCCACGCCGCAGCCAGAAGGACCGCAGGGCCGGTTTTCGAAGCTCCCCTCCAGGGGTCTCCGGCAAGGGACCCCGCTCCTGATGGTAAGTCGCTGCCACGTCCGCGGTAGATGTAGGCCACTTGCCGGCGGTGGTGGCTTCTTCTTCTCCCGGGTCCCCAACAGGGGATCTTAGGCTGCAGACGCCGCGCCAGCTGGATCTCTGTAGACCACAGCTTCGGGCTGCCGCGGGCCAGCGAACAGAGCGCACCCCTTCGGCTTCACCTGCTTCGCGACGAGAATCCGCGCTGCGCCCGCAACTGAAGCCCCAGGCGCATCTCCGGGAAAGGCCGCACCAATCCTCAATGTTAAGCCACAGGGAGGCGACGTGGAAAAAGTCGCCTCTCCGTGGAGGAAGCGACCAAAGTGGTTTCCCCCTTACCCCCTTACCCCCCCCCCCCCCCCCCCCCCCACAGAACCCCCCCACACAAGACACACAAAGAGACATAAAAAAAACAGACATTAAAAACATACAAAAGAAAAGTGTAGAAAAAAAACGGACACGCTGCTGACAGGGCTGCCGGCTAGGCAGCGTCCCCACCGACATGGGTACACTGATGGGGACTGAAGGCTGATAAATCCCCAGGGCCTGATGGTCTGCATCCCAGGGCACTTAATAAAGTGGCTCGAGAAATTGTGGATGCATTGGTGATACTTTTCCATTGTTCAATAGACTCAGGATCATTTCCTAATTGATTGGAGGGTAGCTAATGTTATCCCACTTTTTAAGAAAGGTGGGAGAGAGGAAAACAGGGAATTATAGGACCAGTATAGCCTGACACCTGTGATGGGGAAGATGCTGGAGTCAATTATAAAAGATGAAATAGCCGCAAATTTCGACAGCAGCAACAGAAGGGGAAATCATGCTTGACTAATCTTCTGGAATTTTTTGAGGATGTAACTAAGAAAATGGACAAGGGAGAGCCAGTGTATGTAGTGTACCTGGACTTTCAGAAAGCATTTGATAAGGTCCCACATGGGAGATTAGTGGGCACAATTAGGGCACATGGTATTGGGGGCAGAGTGCTGATATGGAAAGAAAATTGGTTGGCAGACAGGAAACAAAGAGTAGGGATTAACGGGTCCCTTTCAGAATGGCAGGAAGTGGGGTATTGCAAGGCTCGGTGCTGGGATCGCAGCTATTTACAATATACATCAATGATTTGGATGAAGGGATTCAAAGTAACATTACAAATTTGCAGATGACACAAAGCTGGGAACTGTGAGGAGGATGCTATGAGAATGACTTGGACAGGGTTGGGGGAGTGGGCAGATGCATGGCAGATGAAGTTTAATGCGGATAAATGTGAGGTTATCCACTTTGGTAGCAAAAACAGGAAGGCAGATTACTATCCAAATAGCGTCAAGTTGGGAAAAGGGGAAGTACAATGGGATCTGGGGGTCCTTGTTCATCAGTCTATGAAAGTAAGCATGCAGTTACAGCAGGCGATGAAGAAAGCAAATGGCATGTTGGCCTTTATAACAAGAGGAGTCGAGTATAGGAGCAAAGAGGTCCTTCTGCAATTGAACAGGGCCCTTGTGAGACCACACCTGGAGTATTGTGTGCAGTTTTGGTCCCCTAATTTGAGGAAGGACATGCTTGCTATAGAGAGAGTGCAGCGTAGGTTTACAAGGTTAATTCCCGGGTTGGCGGGACTGTCATATGTTGAGAGAATGGAGCGGTGGGCTTGTACACTTTGGAGTTTAGAAGGATGAGAGGATATCTTATTGAAACATATAAGATTGTTAAGGGTTTGGACATGCTAGAGGCAAGAAACAGGTTCCCGATGTTGGGGGAGTCCAGAACCAGGGGCCACAGTTTAAGAATAAGGGGTAAGCCATTTAGAACGGAGACGAGGAAACACTTTTTCTCACAGAGAGTTGTGAGTCTGTGGAATTCTCTGCCTCAGAGGGCGGTGGAGGCCGGTTTTCTGGATACTTTCGAGAGATAACTAGATAGGCCTCTTAAAGATAGCGGAGTCAGAAGATATGGGGAGAAGGCAGAACTGGAGAACTGATTGGGGATGATCAGCCATGATCACATTGAATGGTGGTGCTGACTCGAAGGGCCGAATGGCCTACTCCTGCACCTATTGTCTATTGTCTATTGTCTAAATTGGCAGAAAATGTGTTGAAACATGCCACCCGAACCATCCGGTGGGTGAGGTGGGGCAATTCCACACAGAGTCTTTCCCCATCAAGCCCATTGACCTCAGGTTTACCACAGAACCTTAATATCACACTGTCAAAAATGTCAAATAACATCCAAACCTCAGTTTAGAATGTAGAACATTGCTTCATGTTTGCACCAAGGTGGGAATGGGGTCTGGAATGAGTAACCGTAGTGAATTTAAAACAAATTACTTCATTTGTGAATAATGGTTGCTTGACAATACCCGGCATTGTTTTGTTAGTGACTAGGATTGGAACAATCGGGCAAGAATGAGCCAGATTAGATCGATCTTTATTTTGTGTTTGGGACATACCCGGGAAATTTATTTATTGAATGGCTGATGAACCTTGCAGGGATGAATGACGTGTTGGTGCTCACATTCCCGTGTAACCACTTGCTCTCTGGAATTGTCTTCATTACTGGGATGTCGATCAATGACTTTACTTGCTGTTTTGCATTTGTTGTAGTCAACTTGTTGGCGGGACGTGATCCTGTCGAGAGGAAAGTGCGGACTCTCCAGGTGCATCACTCTCTACCTGGTGGCCATGGCGATGGCGGATACGATGGTCATTTTCACTGATTGCTACTGTACACGATCAATATCATTCCTTTTCATTTCCCGGGAACTTACATGGACCACCACTCCTGCAAGATCCCTCCTGCTTGTCCTGCGCTCTGCAGCCACCGATGTCTCCAGTCTGGTTCACCGTCATTTTCACCTTTGATCGATTTGTTTGCTATCTGTTGTCAGAAACTTGGGAACTAATATTGCACCACGGAAACTGCCACAGTGGTTCTAACAGCAGTGAGTGTGGTGCTCAGTCTGAAGAACATCCCTCTGTACTTTATATATGAGCCTGAATATATTGTTAATGATGTACCCTGGGGGAACACAATATCACTGAGTTTTTACACGGAAACTGCATGGGTAGCTTTTGACTTGTTCTGCATGACTTCAACTCCTTGCTTCCCATTCCTTCTGATTCTGCTGCTCAACGCTCGGACTGTCAGACTCATTTTGGTGACGGGTAAAATCCGCAGGAGGCTCCAGAAAAGCAGTAATTGTGAGGATCGCAACGACCTAGAGATGGAGAAGCGAAGGAAATCCATCATCTTGCTCTTCACCATATCAGGCTGCTTTATAGTTTTGTGGATGACAAGAGTGCTGCATGTCCTTTATTACAGAATAACCAACAAACATGATCTCATGGGTCCAGGCTACATCACTGAACAAACTGGCTACATGCTACAGCTTCTGAGCTCTTGCACCAACACCTGTATTTATGTGGTGACCCAGACTAAGGTTTCAGAGAGCAGCATGAGGGATGCCCTGATGTACCCATTCACTGCTGTTGTTGCATGGTTTTAGTGGAACCACCTTCATAACCACCTTCCCAGTGCCCTCGTCTTAGCCATTCTACTCCCTCTTTCTCTGACTCTGTGAGTACAGAATTGCGTCTGCAAGTAAATGCCCCTTGTGTATCCAGGTGCATCATGGCCTGGTATGGTAATTCCAATGCACAGGGATACAGGATGCTGCAGAGAATGTGGACTGAGCCTGGTCCATCACGGGTGCAGCCGTCCCCACCATCCTAAGCATCTACGTGATTTACACGTTGCTACAAGATGGGCGGCACTTACCATCAAAGATCCCCACCATCCCTGGCCATGCCCTCTCCTTCATGCTTCCAATGGGCAAGAGGTACAGAATCCCTCATCAAACATGTTTCAGGAACTTGCTACTTTTCCGACAGCCATCAAGTCCTTGAACCAAGCTGCACTGTGAGGACAGCGGACCAAGTATGCTCACAATAAATTTCAACACTGGTACTCCCAGAAGGATTTATTCACAGCCCCTTCTATACTTTCCTATATATTCATGGGTGCGGGGTCTAATTTCTGCAAATGGACAGAACTGTGGTGGGCCAGATCTCGGACAATGATGAGAGGGACAGGAAGGTGAAAGAGAACCAATTTTACATCCAGACAAGTCAACAAACTGAACCCCTCAATATCAGCAAGATGAAGGAGCTAGTTATTGTCTTTAGGATGCAAGGTGTATGCACCCCAGTCAGCATCAAAGTTTCCAAATTGGAAATGGTCAAGAGTTTCAAGTTCCTTGACGTACATATCACCAACAATCTGTCTTGCACCTACCACATTGAAGCTAGTCCTCCACTTCCTTCAGAAACTATGGAAGTTTGACATCTCCCCAACTTACACAGATGCACCATAGAAAACATACTGTCCCATTGCATCACAAATTGGTTGGAAACAGCTTTTCGTAAGACCACAAAAAATTGTAGATGTAATGCGGTACATCACACGGACGAGCTTCCCCACCATTGACTCCATTTAAACATTACTCTGCCTTGTTAAAGCAGTCAACATAAACAAGATCCTTTTTCACCCTGATCATTCCCTCTTCTCACCTCTCCCATCAGGAAGAAGATACAAATACTTGAAAGAACATGCCACCAGATTCTTCACCATTGTTGTCAAACAGCCAAACAGTCTTCCCATAAGGTTGCGCTTGGTCCTAATCTGCCAATTTAATTATTACGATGTTGGACATTTTCTCGGTAACTCCAATGCTCCAATGTAGCAACACTATATTGCCCCTGCACTCTGGGATGGTTTCTCTTTGTCCTACCTGCTGCACTTTCCGCATAGCTTGATTGTATTCATGTACGGTATGATTTGATTTTGACTGGATAGTACAAAAAACAAAAAGCTACACTGTATCTATCATTACAGGTGACAATAATAAACCAATACGATAGAAACATAGAAACCATAGAAATTAGGTGCAGGAGTAGGCCATTCAGCCCTTCGAGCCTGCACCGCCATTCAATATGATCATGGCTGATCATCCAACTCAGTATCCCGTACCTGCCTTCTCTCCATACCCCTCTGATCCCCCTTAGCCACAAGGGCCACATCCAACTCACTCTTAAATATAGCCAATGAACAGGCCTCAACTACCCTCTGTGGCAGAGAGTTCCAGAGACTCACCAACTCTCTGTGTGAAAAAAGTCTTTCTCAATCTCGGACTTAAAGATTTCCCCTTATCCTTAAGCTGTGACCCCTTGTCTCTGACTTCCCCCAACATCGGGAAAAATCTCCTGCATTCACCAGCCCAGTCCCAACCCCTAAGAATTTTGTAAGTTTCTCTATAAGAAATCCCTCTCAATCTCCTAAATTCCAGAGAGTATAAACCGAGTCTATCCATCCTTTCTTCATAGACAGTCCTGACATCCCAGGAATCAGTCTGGTGAACCTTCCTCTAGCTTGCACTCCCCCACTATGGCGAATAATGTCCTTCCTCAGATTTGGAGACCAAAACTGTGCGCAATACCTCCAGTGTGGTCTCACCAAGACCCTGTAACAACTGAAGTAAACCTCCCTGCTCCCTGTACTCAAATCACTTTTGCTATGAGAAGCTAACATACCATTCGCTTTTTTCCTGCCGCTGCACCTGCATGCCTACTTTCAATGACGGTTGTAGCCAATGACACCCAGGTCTCGGCTGCTATCTTCCCCCTTTTTCCTAATCGGCCCACCATTTAAATAATAGTCCTGCTTTCTCATGTTTTTTGCCCACCAAAGTGGATAACCTCACATTTATCCACATAAAACTGCATCTGCCAAACATTTGCCCCACATCACCCAGCTATCCAAGTCACCTTGCAGTCTCCTAGCATCCTCCCACAGCTAACACTGCCCCCCAGGCTTAGTTGTCTAACCGCAAACTTGGAGATATTGCCTTCAATTCCCCTCATCCAGACATAATATATAATGTAAATAGCTGGGGTTCCCAGCACTGGAGATGGCCCGCGGTACCCCACATCAATCTGCCTGCCATTGTGAAAAGGAACCGTTTCCTCCTACCTTTGCTTCCAGTTTGCCAGCCAGTTCTCTATCCACATCAATACTGAACCCCTAAGTACCGTATGCTTTATGTTTAGAATACTAATCTCTTATGTGGGACCTTGTCGAAATCCTTCTGGAATTCCAGATATTACCACATTCCACTGGTTTCTACTTCTCCCTTAGTCCACGCAACTAGTTTTACAACATCCTCGAAAAATTCCACAAGATTCGTCAGACATGATTTACCTTTCGTAAATCCATCTGACCTTTGTCCAATGATTTCACCACTTTTCCTCCAAATTGTGCGCTATCACCCATCTTTAATAACTGACTCTAGCAGTTTCCCCCCCCACTAAACCGATGTTTTATAGACTAACTGGTCTGTAATTCCCCGTTTTCTACTCTCTCCCTCCCCTTCTTAAAAAGAGGGAGTTACATTTGCTCCCCCGCCAATCCTCAGGAAACTACTCCAATCATAAAGAGTTTTGACAGATTATCACTAATGCATCCACTATTTCCTGCGCTAGTTCCTTAAGGTACTCTGGGATTCAAGCCTATCTGGCCCCTGGGGATTTAATCGGCCTTTAATCTATTCAAGTTTACCCAATACCACCTTTCCGACTGACCTGGTTTCACTCATTCCTCCTTGACCCACAGTCCCCTGCTATTTCCGGCAGATTATTTATGTCTTCCTTAGTGAAGAACGGAACCAAAGTAAGTTATTCAATTGGTCCCGCCATATCCCTTGTTCCCCATGATCAACTCACCTGTTTTCTGACTGCAATGGACCTACATTTGTTTTAACTAACCTCTTTTCTCTTCACATATCTATAAAAACTTTTGCAGTCAGTTTTTATGTTCCCTGCCAGTTTTCTTTCATAATCAATTTTTTTTTCCTTTCCTAATTAAGGCCCTTTGATCCTCCCTCTGGCTGTCTCTGAATTTCTCCCAGTCCTCTAGTATTCTGCTTTTTTTTCTGGCTACGTTGTACGCATCATCATTTGCTTTGATACTATCCCCTGATTATCCCTTGTTATCCACGGATGCACTACCTTCCCCCCCCGATTTATTCTTTTGCCAAACTGGGATAACAATTTTTGTAGTTCATTCCATGCAGTCTTTAAATGGTATTCCATTGTATATCCACCATCAATCCTTTTAGAATTAATTGCCAGTCAATCTTGGCCAATTCCCACGTCTCATAACGCCTCAAATTTACCTTTCTTTAAGTTCAGAACCATTGTTTCTGACTTAACAATGTCACTCTCCATCCTAATGAAGAACCAACCATTTATGGTCTCTCTTAGCCGAAGGGGGCACGTACAACAAGACGGATAACTACCACCCCTTCCACATTTACTCACAAACCCAGTCTAAAATAGCCAGCTCTCTCGTTTGGTTTCCTCAAACATGATGATTTAGATAACTACTCCTCATACAATCCAAAAAATCTTCTTCCTCAGCTACCCCTGCCTATTTGATTAACACCAATCTATATGTAGATTTGAAGGTCACCCATCTATAACTGATTTTGTGTTTGTTCGCATGCTCATTTTCTAATTTCCTGTTTGATACCATCCCCCCAACTTCTCTGCTACGTTAGTGGCCTGTACACAACACCACACACAACGTTTTCTGCCCCTTAGTGTTTTGTAACTCTACCCATACCGTTCCACATCCTCCAAGCTAATGTCCTTCCTTTCCATTGCGTTAATCTCCTCTCTAACCAGCAACGCTACCCCAACCTCCTTTTCCTTTCTCTTCTATCCCTCCTGAATATTGAATATCCCGGATGTTCAGCTCCAGCCTACGTCACCCTGAGCCATGTCTCCGTGATACCCAACTATATCATAATCATTAATATCTATCTGCAACTTCAACTCGTCCACCTTATTACGAATACTCCTTGCATTGAGACACAAAGCCTTCAGCTTGTCCTTTACAACAACGCACTTACCCCTTATACAATTTTGCTGAAAAGTGGCCCCTTTTTGATTTTTTTGCCCTGGTTTTTGTCTGCTGCCACTTTTACATTTCACCTTGCTCACCTATTGCTTCTACCCGTCATTTTACACCCACCTTCCTCTCTGGCTCTTGTACCCAATCCCCCTGGCCATGTTTAGTTTTAAATCCTCCCCGACAAGCACTAGCAAACACTCCCCCAAGGAACAATTGGTTCCATTTCCATTCCAGGTGCAAACCGTCCCTTTTAGTACCGTTCCCACCACCTCCTCCCCCAGAACTGGTCCCCGTGCCCACAAAATTTGAATCCCTCCCCCCTTCACCACTTTTTCAAGCCACGTATTCATTTGCATATCCTCCTATTTCTAATCAGACTGGCCCGGTGGTAACTGGTAGTAATCAAGAGGCACGGGTTTGATCCTGACTACAGAGGCTGTCAGTACAGAGTTTGTAATGTTCTCCCTGAGACCGTGTGGGTTTACCCCCGGGGTGCTGCGGTTTCCTTTCACACTCCAAGGATGCACGTGTTTGTATGTTAACCTGGCTTCGGTAAAAAAGTAATTTGTCCCAGTGTGTAGGATACTGCTGGTGTACCAGGTGTGAATCGAGATCGGGGTGGAATGGGTTGGCAGAAGGTCTGATTCCACTTTGTCTCTAAAATCAACAGTCTGGTCAATACTAACTCTCTATG
>CM069139.1:75278627-75304171 GCA_035221665.1 Okamejei kenojei | reverse complement strand
TCGGTTTACATCTATGGCATAAATGGAATGATATAAAAAAGGGCATCATGATCAGATATGTGGCGGACCGCGATTGTCGATTATCTCGATGAGTTGGTGGTGTTGGAATATAAATTTTTGTTTAAAAATGAGTAGGAAGTATGGAAAACAGATTGCAATGAAAGTATTTGTTTTGTAGTTAATATAATGCTTATTTATAAATTATAAAACCATCACGACAACCATGATTCCCGACACTAACAATATCTACACACAACTAGGACATTTTTCATTCCAAGTCAATTAACCGACAAACCTGTAATTTTGAGTGTTCGAGAAACAAGATCTTGAACCCAGGTCCACAGGTATCATACAAACGCCTACAGACAAGCACCCATATGGAGTCGAACCTGTCTCTGCACTCTGAGTCAGTATCTAAGCTGTACTACCGTGCCGCCCCAATGTTCGCCCCGCCTCCTTTCTATCGCGTCTTGTCTTGACATCTCACATAACAAGCGTTCAATTATGTTCCATATCCCCAATTATGGTTTCCCTCTGTCATGTTCAACAGGGTTCTCACTGCATCTGTACATACTGACATTGCTACCCTCACTCCCTCCCCTGCACGAGACCAGTATAGGGACTTCGTGCCTTTACTCCCCTCACTACTCCACGTCAATAATCATTGTCCGCAATTCCACCCATTTATAGGAGTTTCCACCAACTACATACACTCTCTCTTCCTTTTCAACAGTGAGCATTACTTACTCTGACTCAGTCCATTGTTTCCTTGCTCACTGCTGTAAATAAAGTTTAGACCATAGATTAGAATCCTCACTTCTGACTGGAATGTACAGGTTTTCATAGCCATACTCAAATCACACTACCATTTGTCAGACTATCATCCACTGTAATTTCCCTACTTCAAACATTTCCTCTTCTCCTCTTATGGTCATCTTGACTTAATTCAACTCCTTCCATTGAACAACGCCCTCACACACAAGTATATCCGTATTTCCAGCTTTTACCATTAGATTCAACCCTCTCTTATCCACTCTAGCATTCACTGAGTCTCCAGTCTCACAACCTCTCATGAAACAAAAAGCACCAGTGGTGGAAACATTCAGTTGGTCTGCACATCATGGAAAAAAGCAAGTTCATGTTTCATAAGCCCATCAATTAATTCTGCCATCCCACTCTGACCTCTTCTCTAATTTCCTCCCTCTTCCAACTAACTCAGGAGACCATCATCTTCCCTTTACAATTTCATCTAAAAATTTAAAACATGATTATTTAAATTTCCCTCCAATCTGATGCAAGGCTCACTGACGTGTATCCGGCCTCTTACTCTGCAGATCTCGCTGAGTAACTACCAGCACTTTCAGGTCTTCTTCATAGATGCCAGGATGGCTGTGGGCGGGGGGGGGAAAAAAAACAGGAGTCATGGTTTATTCACCAGGGGTGAAATTAGTGTAGGTGAGAAGCCACTGATTGGAAAGTGTAGATTGTGGTGGGAACGCAGAACAGAAATTTTTGATGGCCTTGCTTAGTGGAAGATAGGAGAATGAATGCATTAGGACGGCCACGTCTAAGGGAACAAACAGAAGATAATTCACACAGCCAGACTTGGGGTGGACGAAGTGAATACAGCTAGTAAACCCGCTGGACATCAAGGGCTGTTGGGTAGGCAATGTGTATTTTGATTATTAGTGCTGCGTTCAACAGCACGGTCTTCTTCTCAGGCTACGTGCGACCAGGACAGAGTCAGTGGCTGAGAGCGGAGTTTGTGGTAGAGATTGCCACATGTTATCTGTACTATGTACAGCACATTCTGCAGATCCGGGCTCATCAGAACAAGATGTGGAAAAAACCATAGCACACAACAAAAGCTTTTTCACGTACTTCGTACGCGTGACATATACTAAACTAAATATACTAAGGGAAGCACAAACCAAATAGGTCCATATAACACAGTGACAGATCAGCAGTTACAAATGATGTCCAATTTTAAGATCATTGTACCAAACACATCAAGAGATATGACTTACCAGGAATTTCCCCACAGCTACAAGAACAGGGTAGTAAATGCTTCTATCTGATGCAGTATTGTTGCTCCAGCATTTTTGGTGTGAGGCGATGTTTTCTACTGGTGATGGAGTGAGAGCTCAATCTGATTACAAGATGCATAGAGAGGTACAGTGCATTTATTCAGGAGTGAAACTTCCTGGAGATCACACAGTTGCATCAATTATTAACAATGACTTAAGCAGGGACAAATCATAATACAACTTGCCTTTGCAATGAGCTATAATTAGCTCGAGTTTATCATCTCCCACGCATTGTGTTTCCAAACTGTAATGAACTGTGAGAGGAATTTCAAGGATATTCAAATAATGGCAATTTCATTCCTATATTGATTTTTTTTGTCTTACAAGTTCTTGAAAATAATTATTCCATGCAAACAATACAAGATCATTTTTGATCAAAGCTGCCCAATATACACAATATAACATTAATTATTACTTAAATATAAATGGGGAAGGCTGGATGTATTCAAGAGGGGAGATCATTTTGTGGAGAGATACATAAAATTAATGCTTCTTACTCCTCCATCTGAACTGAGAACATTTAGGATCTGTCCTGCAGAACCAATCTGTTTCTGTGGCTGATGAGAAGCTATTTTGTGTATGTTGGTTGTGAAAAAATATATAAAGCAGAAAGCAGAGATTTAATTGGCAATGACAGCTTTTGCAAGTGGAAACCATGAGTGTAGTGACTGTCTCTTTGGGAGATTTTTTGGGATAGGATGTCAGGAAAGCAATTTTTTCCTGAAAACAGAGCAGGCGATGCCACTGACTCTTATTACATTAATCGCAGTGGGTGAATTGTTAGAAGGTGAAAACAGATTCATGAACACTGATTTTAGTATAAGCACACTGCCCGTATCCCTACTTTGCCTGTAACTTCACTCTGCACCTGGCCTTTGGTACAAGGTAAGCAATCCTTTCATTGAAGGTCGGCTCTTGTTTACTTGACCCTTCTTTACGAATCAGCATAGTTGTTGTGTTTTAGAAAACTGAGCAGAAAATTTGATTGTACTTTTTGTGCAGCTCGATTTGTGATTATGCCAGTCTGGCTTGTAAATGTTTTTCACCTTCTGCAGTAAAATAGGGTCGTTTTGTTCTTGCACGTTTCTCCAAGGAAGAAAACAATTATCAAAAAGTATTATTTAGATTTGAGCTACTGCATGAATACAGGCCATTCGGCCATCTTGTCCATCCCAACCATCACTAGTTCTACGTTATCCCCACTTTCTTATTCACTCCGTCCCGTCACTTTAGGCTATTTTACAGTGGCCAATTAAACTACACAATCCACATGTCTTTGGTATGTGCGAAGAAACCAGAGCACCCGCTGGAAGAAAACCTACACAGTCACAGAGAGGACGTGCAAACTCCACAACCTTCAGCAACCATTCAGGGATCAAACCCGGGTCTCTGCACCTTAAGGCAGTAGCTCCCAACAGTTTGCGCCAACTGTGCTGCTTAACTAGAACTAAAACAGAACATGCCGGAAGAACTCAGATCAGTGTCAAACAGCATCAGTGGAAAGAGAACAGGGACTCTTGCTCAGAACTGGAGAAGGGTAGAGTAACAAAAAAGAGTTCTTGGGGAGGGATGAGGTGCAAGGCAAAATATGTAGATAAGTAAAACAGATCAGTGAGAAGGTGTACGAGTGCTCACTGTTAAGAGAGGTATTACAAAACAGATGATTAAGAGGAAAGGTCATAAGCATGATAATAAGGGAAACAATGAGAGAGCAGTTTTTACACCTGAAGAAGGAAAATTCAAGATCACAGAAAGTGCAGGAAAAGTCCCGGAGGAAAAAACAAACTGCTGGAGGATCTCAGTGGGTTGAGCTGAATCTGTGGAGGCAAATAAATTGTAGTTACAGAGATTGCATTTGCAAACAAGGCAAATATGCTGCCGAATATGGAGAAGCTCAGAGAAGCTGTTCTTTGTAGGGTTGCAAATTTGACTTGCCTGTGGCTGAGGGTAAGCCAACCAAACCCTCTGATGTGTGGCCAAAGAGAAGTGCTTTGGTAAGTACTTACATTGAATCTCGTTTGATGAAAGGTGTAATCATACAATGTAGAAACATCTTTAAGTGCAGGAAATCTCAGGCCAACTCCAGAGCTCCTGCAGTCCAATCACAATTATTTCCTGCAAGGTCCCCGATGTAATAGTAAGATTAAATTAGAACTTACAGTTTGAAGTTTGATTCTTTATTTTATGGGGAGTTACGATGATGGATTAACGTGCAGAACCCCGTACAGAGCGTTGGTGCGTCATCTTCAATGTACGGAGTGAAATCAAACTGGTAACAATGACTGAAGTATAATGGTAAGAATAACAAAGACTAGAACTACCAGATGATATTATGAGGGTTGGGAGCGGAGGGGCACGTAATCCCTCATCGTAACTCCTTATAAAATAAAGATCAAACTGCAAACTGTAAGATTCTCATTTAATCTTACTATTTACTTCGGAGTCACTCGAGTGAATACTGAAGACTTCAAACTGGTAAAATCTCAGTTAATCTTACTATTTTACTTCGGAGTCACTCGAGTGAATAACGTGAAAGACTTCAAAGCACTGTGATTTTCATGCCACAGAAGACCCAAATCCGTGCATTCCATCCCTGCCCCCGAGCGAGATGACTCAAAAAGTAGTTAATATATAACACGTAAGATTAAATGAGAACTTTACCAGTTTGAAGTTTGATCTTGATTTTTGAGGATTTACATTGGTGATTACGTGAAGAAGGCCCGCCAGGCCGCGATGCCAGCAAACTTCAAAGCAGCGGTATGAAATCACCCAAATAAACAAATAAATTGTAGTTACAGAGATCATTGCAAAAGGCATATACGCTGCCGAATATGGAGAAGCACAGAGAGAGCAGAGCTGTGCTATTGTGTAGGGTGGCTGTGGTAAAACAATAAAAACACCTGATGTGTGAGCCAAAGAGAATTTTGCTTTGGTAAGTACTGTTCATTGAATCTCGTTTGATGCGAATGGTGTAATCATACAATGTAGAACCATCTTTATGGTGAAGGAATCTGGCCAACTCCACCCAGAGCTCCGGCGTGCAGTCCACATCTCAATTATTTCCTGCAAGGTCCAATGTAATAGCCAGGTTGCTCAGGCAACTGTTGTTGGTATGAGCAGTCATTCAAATCTTGCGCTCTGAAAATCTCCATATTCAGATAGCTTCAAATATTTTCCCTTGATGCAACCCACATGTATATATCTGCCTCAGCAATAAATTCAGTGAACATGTTATTGTGAAAAGGCGAATGATTAATCCTAATATAGGGGCTCTCTCTGATAAGTGTTTTCGCATCCGACGGTAATAACACCTTATTTTCAATTTATCAAGAGTTTGCGCTCGCCACAAGCTCACAGCATGGTCGATACACATGGTCATAGGTGGTCACTGGTGAGGGTCTCCTTCATGTTCGAGAGGAGTTCCCGCATAGTGGTTACTACTTGCGGCCATCAGTTTGGTCGAGAAAAACATTTCAACAAGCTGAAAAAAGTTCTGTGAGTAAAATTGATCGGCAGGGAGAAAATCAATACTTTTGAACTCGTAGTGTGGTGTAGTGGGGTCGCCCATGTTGTTGTAGGTAGTTGAGGTTGCCGTAGGTAAAACTCCTTTGCTGACCGGAGCATAGTTTTAATTGGCTCATTGGGAAAAAAACGTAAAGCATGAGTTTTCGAAACCAAGGAAAAACCAACCGACAATGTTAACTGCCCGCTAAACTTCACAGTTCTGTACATCGCTGGCTTATTAAAAGTTGCCTGGCTTCTTAAAAAGTGATCTCCACTGTCTTCTACCCCCCCCTTCTCTCCCCTTCTCCAACTTCTCTCCCTTCTCTCCCCTTCTTCCCCTCCCCCCTCGCAACTCTTTTAAAGGACTTTACAAACACTCTACCCAGCCGTAGCCTCTTTAACATTCCTGTCTCATCTTGGGTATCACCTTGGCTTTGCAATCACCATGGAATTTCAGACAGCGCTCCCCCGCTTTTTTCCGCCCCCCGCTCTTTCGATGTGTGTGAGCGCGTGTGCGTGTGTTGTGTGTGTGTGTGTATGTTCAGCAATGATGGTCCCATCCAGCTCACGGTTTATCAGGCGAGTGTTCCCCGAAGCTTGAAGGTCGCAGACCAGTTTTGCTGAAAAGTCACGTGACAGGGTCCTTAATAGTGAATCGTTCTCCATATTTCAAAGGCTCAGATCCATAGAAGTGGAACTTCAAGATGTGTTCAAACATTGCAGATGAACAACCACAGTATGACTTTTAAGAAACTAAATTAAGACTAACTCCTTGCATCCACAACGTTTATATATGGTCCACCATTATTTAAATTATAAACATAAAAAACATAGAAATAGGTGCAGGATAGGCCATTCGGCCCTTCGAGCCTGCACCGCCATTCAATAATGATCATGGCTGATCATCCAACCATCAGTATCCTGTACCTGCCTTCTCTCCATACCCCCTGATCCCTTTAGCCACAAGGGCCACATCTAACTCCCTCTAAATACTAGCCAATGAACTGGCCTCAACTAATGATGTGCATTGTGTAATGGACAAAAAGATCTGACAATTTGTGCTCTGACATGTTCTGTATTTATTTCAAAGTTCTATCCTCCCACTTTTTTGTGGCGCCACACGTTATCTGCAAATCATCTAGTCAATATTTTTTCAACTGAAATACTAACCCTGTTTCTCTCTCCATTGATACGACCCAACCTGCTGAATTTTCTAATATTTTCCGCTTTTAATAACATTGAATAATCTTGCCACTAATTTTCTAATCATTAAAATCACATTGCTCAAAAGCATACAAGCTAATGATCAGCAGCATGTCACCTATGCTCACAAGATACCTCCTAGTACTGGTGCACTTGACTGGTTATGTTTCCTGCTCTCTATTCTGCAAATCTCTCCCCAAATTGGACGCCCCACCCAAACAAGGAACCTTTCCAATTAACTTGATTTGTTTTGCAACATTAGAGTGCAATGTTACTGCCACTGATGCTTGCTTATTACAGAGTTTTGGTAGTTACCTGTCAAGGTTTGGTGCATCCCACTCTCAGCTATCTCACAGATCATCATATTTTGGGGATAGTCTTTTCCAGCTGGGTTTCCACCTCTGTTCCTCATCAAATCCTCATTGAAGACATGCAGCAAGGGTAGAGCTGCTGGAGTTTGTCGAGATGGTGGGACTAATGATCTGATGACAAGACCTAGAATCTCACAGTGGAAACTGAGGAGGTAAATTGGTAAATAAAATGATTTAAATAAATATGGAATGATGAAAGTTAACATTAATAATGCTAATCATTAAATATTGGATATCATAAAGTCTGTTAAGTTCACTACACAGATAACTCCAGACCCAACACTGAGCTGACTGTTAACAAGGCTCAAGAGATGACCCAAGAAGCACAGCAATTGGACATTCATCTCTGAAAATGAATAGATAAGCACCTTTCATGACAACCCCGTCCTTTGATTCCAGCCAAAACAAGTGTCCTAGAATGTTTAATTCAATTCAAAACCCCCAACAAGTGAAGCCTTTCCAGGTCTGGAAACACTGGAGATTAATGGTAAGAGGAAAAGAGCTAATGTTTGAGTTTCTATGACCTGTCATCAGAACTGGAAAAGGTTTGAGATACAAGAAGTTTTAATCAGAAAATAGGCTAAAGAACGGATGATAGGAGAAATAATTGTCAAAAGTAAACCCATGCAAGAGAAAGAGAGTTGATCCATAATGGTCTTTAAGTGGAGTGGTATTCATTTCTACGTGGTTCCCTACATTTTTACTCTGATAAATCTTATATTTACAACTTCATTTTTCTCCCACATTTCAATAAATATTATTGAATCTTTATATTCATGACCAAACACCTGTGGTAACACTATTCGATGTGTTAAAATATTGTTTACATTTATTCATTATTCATAAATTAATTTCAGTTATTAGTTTTGTCCCTGACCTCGTCTATTATAAAATATAGAAATGCTGGGGATTCATAGATTATGTCTACAACAAACCTTTGCTGTTGATGTACAACATGAGTTATTTGGCCTTCCTCTCCTCAAATTTTTGCATGGTATGACAGCACAAAATTCAGAAAAATAATACCTCTGCATTATCATTCCAAGACTCAGTGATTATTTCTGCATGAAGTCAAAGTAATGTTTCCTTGTTCCCCAAAAGCCATAATCCCTGGGTGGACTACCCAATGTAAGGGTCAGACATTTATGTATAATAGTCAACTTATGGGACCCAGTGCTAGTGGGTCGAATTTGTGTTGGAGCAGTGTTTTCCAATGAGAATACTTTGGAATGTAACAGATGTCCATTTCACTCAAAAGAAATTCTCCCTACAGCATCAAAGTGGGCTTGTTTGCTGGCTTGGCTAAGAATTGCAATCAATGTCTTCCTGGGAGGCTGGTCAGCTTGTAGTTCCTTATTAGTTGGCGGTCCCCCCCCCTTTTTTCAGGCCCCTTTTCAACTGCATCTTTGAAGGAAAGTTCTCACATTAAAGTTCCATGGGTAACCTGTGTAAAAAGAACTGCAGATGCTGGTTCCAATTCAAAGTCTGAAGAAAGGTCTAGCACTGCCCCCCACCACATTGCTCTAAACCACAAGGTGCTAGTTACTCACCTTTTCCTGTTGATTGCCACTGTGGCATCAATCCACTTTTAATAGAATAGATGCCTCTGCACCCGTGAGTTTTCTCCAGCAACGTTTGACTACCTTCGATTTTCCAGCATTTGCAGTTCCATCTTAAACACATCTTAACCACTTTTAATCTCTCTGGTTGAGCAAATGGTATGACTTTCGCGACCTGATATTTCTCTGCTCTACTTATAGGAAGGACAAAAATGCACAGAATCCGGTGCAGAGAAGACATTATGAGGATGTTACCAGGGACTGGAAAAAAAAAAAAAAAAGAGGCTATGAGAAAAGATTGGATAAACTATTGTTTCCCCCCCCCCCCCCCTCCACTGACGCATAGCCCCCCCATCTCGCAGGCGGATCTAGAGAGGGAGGGGGGGGGGTGGTAGAGAGTGAGGGCAGAGAGAGAAATGGGGAGAGACAGTGAGAGAAAATGGCAGAGACAGAAGGGCAAGAGACGGGGGGGGGGGGGGGTGGCTGAGGAGAGGAGGAGGAGAGGGAGGGTGGGGGAGCTTAGTGTCTATGGGAGAGAGAGATTGGAGGAGAGAGAGGGGAAGAGAGAGAGGGGGGCTGAGTGGGGGGGAAGGGAAAATCAAAGGGGAAGGGGGAGGGTGGTGGAGGGAAATGGGTAGGGGAGGGGGTAGAGGGGAGGGTGTGGAGGGGAGGGGTGAGTGGGGTTTAGGGGAGGAGCAGGGGGGTAGTTGATAGGAAGGTGAGTTGATAGGGGGGGGGGGTGGTGAGATAGGGAGGAGAGAGGACAGAGCAAGAGAGAGCGAGAGAGAGAGAGAGGGGGAAGGGGAGAGGCGAGCGGGAGGCAGGGGTGCTTCCTGCCTTTTGTGAGCTGGGGTTTTGATTTGCGGCATTTTTTTGAGTTGGCGACCCTGCTGGTGAGAGCCGAGCTCACGATCAAAAGTTTCAGTTGAGGGCCGGCCAATCGAGAGAGAGGGGGGGGGTGGAGAGAGAGAGCGGGTGAAGGGGAGAGGGGGAAGGGAGAGCGGGGAGAGGGAGGGAAGGGAGGGGGAGAGAGGGGAGGGGGAAAAGAAGGGAGATGGGAGGGAGGAGAGGGGCCCAGCAACCGTCGGGCCTCGCATCCTCTGTGCTTCAGACCCCGAGTACGGGGAGGGGGGGGGTGAGGGTTTGGAGTGGGTGGGCGGGAGTGCCCCGAGTGAGCCCTGCGGTGCCGGCAGCGAGGACGGCGAAAATAGCAGCTGGGGGAGCAGCCGATCTGTGCCTTCCGCCAGCGTGACTGAGCCAGGCCGTGGGGGGGGGGGTCGGGGGGTGGCGGTGGTGGAGGAGAGCCGGGCTTGGCGGCGGCCGGGCAGCAGCATTAACGGCAGGTGAGTCCAGCTGCGGGAGGCCGGCACTAGCGTAGTTGTGGAGGAGTGCCGGGCTGCCAAATGAAGCGAGAGAGAAGCGGCTTGGATTGGTCAGCAAGTGGGATTTGTGACGTCAGCAGCTCGTGCCCCCCTCCCGCCCCCTTTTTAGATTTTAAAATGAGTGAGTGGGAAGGATTTTTTTTTGTTAAAACGTGTACATAAAAAAATGTCTAAATGTAATTGAGGAGTGGATTAGTGAATGTAAAAGTGGAAATCGCTTACGAAATGGAAAAAAACTCAGAGTTTTAGCATGTGGCTTTGGCGGACCAACGAATCAAAGGCCACAAAAATCTGACACAAATAAACACACACACACACACACACACACAGTTTTAGACAATGGAACAATTAAAATTTTCCTTATAATACCACAATTAACAGTTCCATAACTCAATACGCACAGAAAATATATAATAATCGAGAAATTCAATAAATTAATAAACCGTAATACTAATGCAAAAACCAGATCAATTTCAGATCAATTCAGTATCGTCAAGTTCATAGTATAACCAAAGACACAGTCCATAGAAGCTCAAAGATGCTGAGAATGGTGTTGTCTAGTTAAAGACCCTGATGTTTGCTGGGAAAGAAGCTGTTCTTGAAACCTGCTGGTCACAGTTTTCATGCCTGCACCTTCTTCCGGTATGGTAGGAATGAAATGAGGCGTGGCCAGTGTGTGAGGGTCATTGATGTATTGGCTACCTTTCTGAGGCAACGTTTCCTATAGATCACTTTGATGGTGGGGTGGTCAGTACCTGTGTGTGGAGCAGGCAGTGTCTGCCACGCTAGCTGAAGGATTAAAAATTGGTGAGGAAAATAAATCTCGCTGTAAGTGGTCTCCTAAATTTTAGGAAGGACATTCTTGCTATTGAGGAACTGCAATGTAGGTTCACCACGTTAATTCCTGGATGGCGGAACTGACATGTGAAGAAAGAATGGATCAAATGCATTTATATTTATTGGAATTTCGAAGGGTAAGAGGGGATCTTATAGAACATGTAAAATTCTTAAGGGATTGGACAGGCTAGATGCCGGAAAAAGGTTCATGATGTTGGGGGAGTCCTGAACCAAGGGTCACAGTTTGAAAATAAGGAGTTGGACATTTTGGACTGAGATGAGGAAAAACCTTTTCACCCAGAGTAGTAAATCTGTGGAATTCTCTGCCACAGAAGGCAATGGAGGCCAATTAACAGGATATTTTCAAGACAGAGTTCGATAGCTCAGGACTAACAGAATAAACAGGTCACTACTCAACGGCGGGCTCTGCTGTGCATTCGGGGTTTTGCGAGTGCATACGCGGCTACCCGAGTCTATTGTGCTTTATTTTGTCGTGTAATAAAATATCTTGTATACAAACTATGTTGCCTGAATCCAGTGATTTATCGAACAAAACAGTAGATAAAGAGATGGCTGGAAACACTCAGCTGTGCGAGTAGATACTGGTTAAATCAGATTGGTTTGGTTTTATATCAATGCCCTACACTGAAAATTCATTATTTTAAAGTTATGAGCTATCAGAGTTCTTGAGGTGTGATTTTCAGATTCAAAGGTTCCACGCGAATGTAGAGTGTGAGATCCAATGTGGAAAAATCTCTCTGTAGGCAGTCGGGACTACTGAAATACCTTGACCAATTTCAATTTCAATGTGATAATGCTTCAAAATGGAAACAGTTTAAATATGACATGAGAAGACATTAGTAATGTCCCAAAAAGTAGAAATGGAGCTCATTGTTATTGTTTGCTGATGCATTGGAATAGCTAGTTATTGGGATCTGACAATGTGCAATTTCTGCTTCTAGGCATCTCATGACAAGGTCTGCTGTTGCATGAGTTACCCCACAATCCACCAATGCTGCACCAATATTTACCATCCAGACGGCAAATTTGGTGACATGATCCAAATGCCTGAGACGAGGTTCTTGCAGGTACACTGATTATTCTGCTCACCACAGCTGTATCCCTCCTACTGTCTCCAAATTGTCAATGTCTATGAAATGTGTTGCCTTGGACAACCATGCTGAATACAACTGTAGTGTCTCACTGGGCAGAATGAGTATATCCACCATGTGACTGAACTGCTTTCTTTCACCTGAGTAATATTGTCCTTCCAGAGGTGATTCCTGCTGAAACCCTGATCCTTGCATTTGTTGCCACCAGAACCCCCCCCCCCCCCCCCCCCCTTTGCCTGGGCTTTATAGGGAGAAGGCTGACATGGTTTAGGTAGCCATAACCAATATCAACTAATTGGACCCCACTATTACCAATGATGCTGGGGATCGGCCTCTCCTAGTCAGTCAGCCAGTGATTAGGGATCAGAGTGGCATCCAAGCAGGGCCGGATTTAGATGAAGAGAGGCCCTAAGCTATTTCGCTTAGGAGCCACCGCACCCCCTCCCGCTCCCTCCCGCTATCAATCCCCCACCCCCACAACTAGAGGACCATGACTACCCGACAGTGACATTGTGACACTTTTAGATCCTACTGTATTGTTGTCATTAAATCATTGTCATGTTGTCATTGTTGTCAACATCATTGGAGCTGTGGTTTGCGGAATTCGCAGCCTCGGCCCGCGTTGATTTTAATATCGCGGAGCCCTGGGAACCCTTTGCTGAGGGCCGCCAGCGTGAATCTCTCGCCCAGCTCAGCCACAGTCTCCGGAAGGAAGTGGCCGATTCGGAAGTCCAAGCCGCTGAGAATGTTCTCCCATTCCGACGTCAGATGGTGATCCCCAAATTTCATTGTATCAATGGCCATGATGGGGGGGTCCAAGAGGAGGGGGTCTGTTGGAGACGGGAAAAGGGATCATCAATGGGGGCAAGGACCCTTCCCATGGAAGAATGGTGTGAGGCGGAGGCAACTGAAGAAGAGCTCCAAATCGCAGTGGGCGCGGAACTAATTGAGGTGGGGACGGAGGGGCACAAAGGTGAGGCCTCTGCTGAGGACAGACCATTTGGTATCCGTGAGGGGGAGATCAGGGGGGATGATGAACACACAGCAGGGATGGGGGTTGGGGCCAGAGGAAGGTAGGTGAGTGGACTGAGGCCAAGGCTGGTGCAGGGGTGGTGGGTGGTCAGGGGGTAGGGGGGGTATGAAGACTGTAGTGTGTGGATGGGAAAGAGCTGGGATCACATGATTTGAGGGGAATGGGGAAGACCCAGTGGAAGAGCCACTAAGATTACTGTGTTGGGCTGCCTAGCACTAGGACCCAGCGCAGTCAAACCCAGGGGAGTGGGAATATGCAGTGTGGAAACTTCAGGACTGGTGCCGAGTCCAGGCTCCAGGTAAGGCGATGGCTGTGGGCTGCTGGACGGTGGTGGAGTGCCCAGGGTAATCGGGCAAAGAGTAGGAGGTCCCGGTGGGCGGACGGTCAGTGGGGCAGCGAGGTTCGACGGGTCTGGTGGGGCAGCGAGGCGAGTAGGCCCGAGGCCCTAAGCTTAAGCTTGTCTAGCTTATACATAAATCCGGCCCTGCATCCAAGGAAGGGGGCGCTGTCACAATTCACAGAGAGAAACAGTGCAAGAATAAATTAGGATTGAACTGGAATGGTAGCTCTGACGTAGTCGGTGCTTCACCGAAACCATGCAACAACCGCAGTGAATGGGTACATTAGGGCATCCCTCACTGCACTCTGTACCTAGTTTGGGACACCACATAAATACAGGTGTTGGTGCAGGAGCTCAAAAGCTGCAGCATGTAACCAGTTTGTTCAGCGATGTAGTTGGGGTCATGGACACCTGTGTAATTATAAACATTTGCAATCCTCCAGTACATGAAATACAGAACATTTGTCAACCATAAAAGTATAAAACTGCCTGAAATGGTGAAGAGCAAAATGATGGAATTCCTTCTCTTCTCCATCTCTGGGTCATGGTTATCCTCATTATTCTTGCATTGCTCTAGCCTCCTGCGGATTCTGCCCGCCACCAGAATGTGTCTGACCGTCAAGGCATTGAGCAGTAGAATCAAGAGGAATGGAAGGAAAGGGGTTAAAATAATAGAGAGGCAGTCAAAAGCTACCCAGGCACTTTCCGTGAGATAGTTCGATGAGGTTATCACACCCCAAGGTACATTGTCAAACAATATACTCAGGCTCATATATAAAGTACAGAGGAACATTCTTCAGAATGAGCACCACACTCACTGCTGTTAGAACCACTGTGGCAGTTTCCGTGGTGCAATATTTGGTTCTCAGCTTCTGACAACAGATAGCAACAAATCGATCAAAGGTGAAAGTGATGGTGAACCAGACAGAGACATCGGTGGCTACAGAGAGCAGGACAAGCAGGAGGGATATAGCAGGAGTGGTGTCCATGTAAGTTCCCGGGAAATAAAAAGCAATGATCGTGTACAGTAGCACATCAGTGAAAATGACCATCGTATCCGCCGTCGCCATGGCCACCAGGTAGAGAGTGATGCACCTGGAGAGTCCGCACTTTCCTCTCGACAGGATCACAATGGCCATCACGTTGACTAGAACAAATGCAAAACAGCAAATAAGTCATTGATCGACATCCCAGTCATGAAGGCAATTCCAGAGAGCAAGGGGTTACATGGGAATGTGAGTGCCAACAGGTCATTCATCCCTTCAAGGTTCACCAGCCATTCAATAAATAAACTCCCCTTGTATGTCCCAAACACAAAATAAAGATCAATCTAATCTGGCACATTCTATTGGTCCAATCCTAGTCACTAACAAAACAATGCCGGGTATTATCAAGCAACCATTATTCACAAATAAAGTATTTTGTTTTAAATTCACTACGGTTACTCATTCCAGACCCCATTCCCACCTTGGTGCAAACATGAAGCAATGTTCTATATTCTAAACTGTGGTTTGAATGTTATTTGACATTTTGACAGCGTGATATTAAGGTTCTGTGGTAAACCTGAGGTCAATGGGCTTCATGGAGGAAGATTCCTTTGTGTGGAATTACCCCACCTCACCCACCGGATGGTTCAGGTGGGATGTTTCAACACATTTTCTGCCCATTTCCAGCACTCCCTCACTTTCATCTTCTCCGCCTCTGATTCTTCCCTTCATTTACAGCTTCTCAGCTCCATCTCAGGGGTTATGTTAATGGCCAATATCCATGTAGTATCCCAAAGCTACTTAACTACAGTTCTAACCCTGCTTCCATTCTCCTAGCTTAGTTTAGTTTAGTTTAAAGATACAGCACAGAAACAGGCCCTTCAGCCCACCAAGACAGCGCCAACCAGTGATTCCCGCACACTAACACTATCTTACACACACTAGGGACAATTTTACATTTACCAAGCCAATTAACCTACAAACCTGTACGTTTTGGAGTGTTCGAGGAAACCGAAGATCTTGAACCGCAGGTCACAGGTAGAACATACAAACTCCGTACAGACAAGCACCCATAGTGGGGATCGAACCTGGGTCTCTGGCACTCTGAGGCAGTACTCTAATGCTGTACTACCGTGCCGCCCCATAGTTTTCTCCACTGCCTCCTTTCTATCTGCTCTTGTCTTGACATCTCACATAACAGAGCTTTCAATTATGTTCCCATATCCCCAATTATGGTTTTCCCTCTGTCAGTGTCAACAGGGTTCTCACTGCATCTGGTACATACTGTGCATTGCTACCCTCACTCCCTCCCCTGCCACTGAGACCAAGTATAGGGGACTTCTTGCCTTTACTCTCCTCACTAGCTTCCACTTTCAATAATCATTGTCCGCAAATTCCACCCATTTAAAGTGATGTTTCCACCAACCTATCTACACTCCTCTTCCCTTTTCAACATTGCAAAAGCATACTCTGAACTCAGTCATTGTTTCCTTGCACTGCTTTAATAAAGTTAGACATAGGATTAGAATCTCATCTTCTGACTGGGAATGTAACAGGTTTCAATAGCCATAATCAAATTCAACCATTTCAGACAATCAGTCCCTCTGTATTTCCTACTTCAAACAGTTTCCCTCTCTCCTCTTATGGTCATCTTGGACTTAATTCATCTCCTTCCATTGACAACTCCCTCACACACATGTATAAATGTTCCAGGCTTTTACCATTAGATTCAACCCTTCTCTTATCCACTCAAGCATTCCTGGTCTCCAGTCTCACACCTCTCATGAAACAAAAGCACAGAGTGGTGGAAACATTCAGTTGGTCAGGCAGCATCAGTGGAAAGAAAAGCAGAGTTCATGTTTCATTATCCACAACAATTTAATTCTCCATCCCACTCTGACCTCTCTGCTCTAATTCCTTGCCCTCTTCCAAACTAAGCTCAGGGAACCATTCATCTTCCCTTTTCAATTTCATCTAAAATTTAAAACATGATTATTTCAAATTTCCCTCCAATCTGATGGCAGGTCACTGACGTGTATCACTGCCTCTTTCTCTGCAGATGCTGCCTGAGTATTACCAGCACTTTCTGGTCTTCTTTCATATGGATGACAGGATGGGCTGTGGGGCTGGAACAGGGGAGGTCATGGGATTATTCACCAGGGGTGAGAATTTAGGTTGTAGGTGAGAGCCACTGAGTTGGCAAGTGTAGGATTGGTGGGTGGAACGCAGGAAGCAGAATTTTTGATGGCCTTGCTTATGGAAGATAGGAGAATGAATGCATTAGGACGGGCACGTCTATAGGGAACAAACAGGAGGAAGAAGGAGATTCAACAGCAGATTGGGGTGGACGAGGAGTGGAATACAGCAAGGTAAACCCCGCTGGAAATCAAGGGGTGTTGGGTAGGAATGTGTATTTGATTATTAGTGCTGCTTTCAACAGCACGGTTGCTTGCTTCTCAGGCAATTGCAGACCAGGGGGACAGAGTCAGTGGCTGAGGAGCGGAGTTTGTGGTAGAGATTGCCACAGTGTTATCTGTACTATGTACAGCACATCTGCAGATCCGGGCTCATCAGAACAAGTATGTGGAAAAACCCTAGCACACAACAAAAGCTTTTCACTGTACTTCGGTACTCGTGACAATATACTAAACTAAATATACTAAGGAAGCACAAGACCAGATAGGCCATATAACACAGTGACAGGTCATCAGTTACAAGATGAGTGTCCAAGATTTTAAGATGCATTTACCAAACGTACATCAAGAGATATTGACTTACCAGGAATTCCCACAGCTACAAGAACAGGGTAGTAAATGTCTTCTATCTGATGCAGTATTGTTGCCTCCCGCATTTTGGTGTGAGGCGATGTGTTCTACTGGTGATGGAGTGAAGAGCTCAATCTGATTACAAGATGCATAGAGAGGAGCAGTGCATTTATTCAGGAGAGAAACTTCCCTGGAGATCACACAGTTGCATCATTATTAACAATGACTTAAGCAGGGGACAAATCATAATACAACTTGCTTTGCAATGAGCTATAATTAGCTCGAGTTTATGCAGTCTCCACGCATTGTGTTCCAAACTGTAATGAACTGTGAGAGGAATATCTATGATATTTCAAATAAAGGCAATTTCATTCCTATATTGATTTTTTTTTTGTCTTACAAGTTCTTGAAAATAATTATTCCATGCCAACAATACTAAGATCATTTTTGATCAAAGCTGCCCAATATACTCAATATAACATTAATTATTTTCTTAAATATAAATGGGGAAGGCTGGATGTATTCAAGAGGGGAGATCATTTTGTGGAGAGATACATAAAATTAATGCTTCTTACTCTCCATCTGAACTGAGAACAGTTTAGATCTGTCTGCAGAACCAATCTTTCTGATCTTCCGGTGGCGCTATGGAGTCCTAGAGCATAGCGCCAGCCAGCTCCGTAAAAATTTCGGGAAAAACGGGGACTTTTAAAAAGACTTACCGGCTGCCTGCTTCACACTTGCTTGCCGTTTTAATATCAACGGTACCGAGTGACGTCATCAGCCCTGCGACAAACCATGACGGCACGGAGCCCTACCGACAAGGTAAAAGGTCGAAAAACCCGGGCGAGAGCGGGAGAAGGCCTGGGAGAAGCCTCGTATTCAAGTAGGGCCAGCTCCCTGGAAGATGTCTCCAGGAAAGCAGGCACAGAAGGTGAGGATTTGAGAACTTTTATTTCTCACCAGATGGCTGATTTAAAGCGAGAATTAAAGGCAGAAATTAAAGATATAAAGCAAGAAATGAAAGATATAAAGGGAGAAATAAAGGAAGACATTTGTCAAATTAGCAATCAGATGGATTTGATGAAAAATCAATGGAATGAAATTTCAAAAAGATACAATGTCAAAAATTGATAATAAGTTTAAGAAAGAATCAGAAAAATTGAAGAATGAACTTATTGATATGATCAATAATATGGAACGTAAGATGGAGATTAAACTTGAAAAAGTTAAAAAAAGACTTTCAAAATAAGATTGATCCTATTGCAAATGTGCTGGAACAACAGGCAGATGGCATGGAAAAACCTTGAAAAGATAGCGGAGGCAAGTACTGTGTCTACAGCAAAGCTGATAACAGAACAAGAACGTCTACTGGAATTGTTGTCTAAAGTAACAGAGAAATGCACTCAGCTAGAAGGCTATCAGAGAAGACAGAACTTGAGGATCGCAGGGATTCCTGAAGGTCTAGAGAAACACGAAGATCCTCGAGAATTCACTGCTAAACTACTTCAAGCTGTTTTATCTTTGGATGATAAGCCTGTATTAGCTCGTGCACATAGAGTCGGCAGACGACAGACCAGTACAAATGCCCCCCCCAAGACAAATGATTGTAAAGCTACAATATGATTTTATCCTGGAGGATATTATGCGGAGAGCTTCGGGAAAAAAGAATCTGACATTTCAAGGACAAAGAATCAGTATCTATCGAGACTATCCCCCAGAGGTTGCCAGAAAACGAAAAGCGTTTAATGAAGCCAAAAGCCTTATGAGGGGTGTAGAAAAACTTGAGATACGGTTTTGAATTACTCAGCCATCCTAAGAGTTACTTATAACAACGTGGAACATTTCTTCAAGACCCCAGCAGAAGCAATGGAATTTGCAAAGCAGTTTGACACTTGAAAATTATCTACAAGCAAACATACTGTCTTTTACTACTTTTAGAGACCTAGTATGGTTTCTTAACATTCTGTGAGACTTCATACGATAATATGGAATTAGAAGGAACTAGAAGGAACGGACAATGTCGTATGGAATGAAGTGTTTTTTCTGGATTGGAAGATGCTTGCTGAACATTGACAATTAGTCATAATATATAACTAACACAAACAAATAACACACATACTAAAATCATAACGTGGTTTTATTATCACTATGATTATTATTAACCAAGATTGTTCACTATTGCTAATTAATATTACTAATAATTAATATCTTATGTCTTGTTAAATTTGGAGATACCCTCCCCTTATTTTTTCTTCTTTAATAATGATTTTTATTTTTTGTACTTTAAAAACTCTTTATCTCCTGTTCTATAGTTAGATTTTTAAATTAATTTTAGATATACATACTTTTATATGATGATCAATATTACTTTTTTCATTTCTTTAATATTATATCCCCGTTAAAATATTATTATGGAATAATAATTCCTTAAATCTAGGAGCTGGCCAAACTAATAACATCAATGCCGGAAGCCTTTAGATGGATAGCCAATGTAGTATGGCTTACACAAACTACAAATATTTCATTTGTAGTTTTTTCATTCTTTATACACTCTATTAATCTCTTTATCTACTCTTCACTATTCTTTTATACTTATTGTATCTTTCAGTTTGAATGGAGCTACACACACTGGAACAATGGAGATATATTTGTGAAGTACATAAAAGAGATTTAAAATTCATCTATTTCGGTGTTCGGGTGTAAGGTTAGGTCTACTGCACGGACCCTTGGACTCTATTGTAGATTCCCACAAATTTAAAATGCAGGACTTAAAAAGAAATATGGGGAATGAGGGATTAACCTTTTGCAGTTGGAATGTTAAAGGTATCAATGAACCAATAAAAAAGGAAAAATATTGACACATTTAAAGGCAATTAAAGCTGATGTAATTTACATTCAAGAAACTCACCTAAAAAAAGACGCTGAAAATAGGCTGAAAGCAAAATGGATAGACAAAATATATCACTCCTCTTTTACGCATAAATCAAGAGGCGTAGCAATATTATTTCGTAAAGGTTACTTTATTTAAGCATACATCTACTATATCTGATAAAGATGGCAGATATATTATTGTGATAGGAGAAATAAACAGGGAAAAAAAATGATTTTCGTTAATATTTATGGACCAAATTTTGACAGTCCTTTATTTTTTAAGAAAGTACTCAATAATATATTCCGGAATTAACACATTATAATTTGATAATTGGAGGAGATTTTAATTGTACATTAGACCCTTATTTAGATAGATCTTCAAAACAAAGAAAAACTAAATCACATACTAGTGATTTATATTAAATGCATATATCCAAAACGACTAATATTAAAGATGTTTGGAGAACAGAAAATCCTACTGGTCGAGAATATTCCTTTTACTCTCACCAGTACATAAAACTTATTCAAGAATAGATTACTTTCTGGTAGATGCAAAGCTTATTTCACTTACTTACGAATCTAAATATCATAATTATAAATAATTTCAGATCATGCACGCATTAACAATTTAAAATTAAAATAAAATGGTAAAACAGAAAATCTAGGATCTTAACCCACAATTTTAAAAAATAAAACCACTCAGGAATTATATTATAACTCAGATTAAGATGTTTTTTTAAATAAATAAAAATGATCAACCAGAAATAGTCTCTCGATCTCGCTCTTTTATATTATATGGGAAACATTTAAAGCATATCTTCGAGGAATTATGATTTCTTTCCTTTCTCTCTTCACAAGCATTCCATAAAATAAAAAGATTCGGAAGGAACAACAGGACTTAGAAAGGGAGATAAACAATTAGACAACAGAATGCAAGAAAGAGATCAAAATCGCGGAGATATATAATACATAATAAAAACATTGTAGCATTGAAGTATAAATTAAACAAAATATACACTGATCAAGTTTTAAAAATATTACCACGGACATACAAAACAATTGCTGTTTGAATAATTTGGAGACAAACCCCAAAAATTATTGGCTCGACAATTAAGGAAAATTTGAAGGGTGAAAAAACTATACATAGGATTAAATCACAAGCAACGTAAAAAAACAAACGTGAATTATTAATCAACCCAAAGATATTAATGAAAGATTTATGCAATATTATAAAAAAATCTGTATACTGCTAAAGCGACAGTAAATAAAACAGAAATAGATGCCTTTTTATTTCTTATTTGATATATTAAATATAATGTAACTTAAAAGAATTAGATTTACAAAATAGAGAAACTATTAAATGCTGATATTTCAATAAAAAAATAGAAAAGAAAATTCCAAGAATCTATTAAAATCATTTAAAAAATGGTAAAACTCCAAAAAAAACCCAAAGGACCGGATGGTATAGAAATAAGGTTCGGAATTTTATAAAATTTTTTTTCATGATCAAATGGTCCCATATAAAAATCATTATATGAACAGATATATACACAAGAGAAATTACAAAATTAAAACAGATACACAGTTGAACGAGTCTATTATAACACTTATACCCAAAATAAATAAAAATATCTAAATTTACATATAATTTAAATTAATAATACATACCAAATATTACTTATAAACCTATATAAATACCCCAAAATAAATAAAGATTTGGATGACCCAGGATCATATAGAGCAATTGCTTTATTAAATACGGATCAAAAAATTTTAACAAAGATACTAGCACAAACAAAAAAGATTAAGCACAGTTGTTAACGAATTAAATTCATCCTGATCAAACAAACAGGATTTATACCTAAAAAGATATTCTTCATATAATCTAAGACGGTTATTTAATATCATATATTTCGAAAAGAAGTGATAAAAAAGACTTAGTAGTTATCTCCCATCCTCCGCTGGATGCAGAAAAAGCTTTTGACCAGGTGGAATGGCCTTTAATTATTTTCGGTGATGGAAGCTTTTAATAAAACTAAGCTTGGTGATAAGTTTAATACAACCAACAACTACTTTACTAACCTACTTGGATCCAAATTATTATAATGCAAACCCAACAGCTAGATAACAACAAACCGTATGTTATCAACCAAATTTAGTTTTTATCACGAGGTTTGTAGACAAGGGCTGTCCTTTATCACCTTTACTGTTTTGCGTTAGCAATCGAACCTCTTGCCCAAAGGGTAAGATTGCACCCCGGAAATATATGGATATGATACTAAAGATACTAAGAATAAATCTCGTTATATGCGGACGATGTAATACTTTAAATCACTAAATCCGGAAATAAGTATCCGTAATTTGTTAAAACTAATAAACGGAATTTGTTTAATTTCAGGATACAGTACAATTGGAATAAAAAGTGTGAACTTATGCCAATACCACCAGAATAACTTACAGATATTACAACAATTTCCTTTTAAGATAACAAATGAAAATATTAAATATCTTGGTATTTTTGTTACAAAAAGATTGACTCTCTATTTAAGTCTAATTTCCCGTTATTACTGAATAAATTAAATAAATATTTTTTATACTGGAAAAGTTTACCTATTTCAATGTTAGGTAAAAATAAACGCAATAAAAATGATTTTTTCCTCTCCCATATACACTATTATTATATTTATTTCAATCAATCCCGATATATCTCCCCTAAAAATTTTTTTTAAAAAGTATGACTCTATAGTCACTAACTTTATCTGGGATTATAAGAACCATAGAATAAATAAAAAACACTTATGTAAAGCTAAAATAAACGGGGGTTAGCATTACCAAATTTTTATGTTTTATTATTGGGCAGTTTAATATTAAAAATATGAACTTCTGGTTAGAAGAACAGATAATAAACAAACTGGTTAAAAATGGAAAGAGAAGACTGTTTTCGCATTTGAAATTAGCTCTATAAATTTGCTAATATTAGTGTAACCTAAGAACATTTATAGTGAAAACTCGATAATAGAAAGCGGAATCCGTATTTGGAAAACAAATAAAGAAAACATTAAAACTAAAAATTTAATAAAAATAAAACCGTTAGGTCTTACTATTGCCAACAATTTTTCGTTTAAACCCTCAACGATGGATAAAGGCTTTATACAATGGAAAAATAAAGGAATTTTTAAATATAGGGATCTTTATAAGGAAAATTTTTTTCTTTCATTTCAAGAGTTACAACAAGCTTACGGGCTTCATAATAATGAATATTTCAGATATTTACAAATCAGAAACTATATTCTCTGCAAATACACAAGAATTCAGAAAATAGAAAGAGTGAAATTTTTAGATGAATGCTTGAATAATAAACATCCAAATACAGACAAAATGATATCATATATTTACAATATTTTGTTGGAAGTGATATTCCATCATCGAAATAACACAGACAGCGTTGGGAAAATGAATTAGGTCAAATAATACGCCCGAAATATGGGAAGAAAGTTACACACATACATTACTGCTCGTTAAATGCTAAACATGCTCTTATACAGTTTAAAAAATTTACATAGATTACATTACTCTAAATCTAAATTAATAATATATTTCCAAAATTATCGCCTATATGTGATAAATGTTCAAATCTTAGAAGCAAATTTGTCACATTGGATGGTTCATTCACTAATTGTACGAAGATTGTAGAATATTGGAACGAAATCTTTAAGATAATCTCGAATGTTGTTAATATACTATGATTCCTGATCCAAAGTTTAATAATACTTGGAATACCGGAAACGAACAAATAATTACAAGGAATCAAAGAACTTTATATCGACTATTCTCTAATAATTGGGAAAAAATTAATACTAAAAGTTTGGAAAGGCCCTGCAAAATTAATTGAATTCAAAAATTAAACATAAAAACAATTTACCTGCAAAAGAGTACCCCCAACAATTAAAATGTGGAATACAGAAATGTCGGAGACACTGTCAAAATGCTGGGGAGGTTTTCAAACAAGTGCATGGATAGGTTAGTCTCTTCAAAGGATTTGGTCTCCATACATTAAATATTTACAGGGTCATAATGGTTCGGCGCGGGGACTTGACTGAGGCCTGAAATATCTGAATGGATGAAGAAATACATAAAATAAATCATGAATGTATCTCCAAGAACGGATTATTTAGTAATATTTTAATCTCCATCAAACTTTTCACATTTTCTTTTCTATTTTCTACTTTCCTATCTCTATCTTTCTATCTTTAAGTAGGGAAAAAAAGTATAGAAAACATATTATATATATTCTTAATATTAGTATGAATACACCTATTAGATAGTTGTATGAAAATATTATAGATGTACTTAAATTTGTAATTATATTAAAATTGTGCATTTTCAACATATAATAATTTTGAAATATAAAGTTAATAATAATACAAACACTCTTAAAATTATGAAAATATCATGATATCATAGAAGTTTGGTTAAGATTGGTATTATGAGTTATATTAGGGGGGATTTGTATTGGTAATTAGAAGAAATATGGTGTGGTATGAGAAGTGTGAGTATATTGCTTTATTTTTAGGAATATACTACATACACTCCCAATTATACAAAATAAATAACCAGGAAATGTATAATGGATAAACATTACAAATCAAATACACAAACAGTATCAATTGATAATCAATATTATATAATTTTTTGGTATATTATATAATTTTTAATGCCGTATAAGAGGTACTCTGTATATATTGTTTCTATTAATTAAAAAAAAAATTAAAAAAAAAAAAAAAAAAAAAAGAACCAATCTTTCTGTGGCTGATGAGAAGCTAATTTTGTGGTGATGTTGGTTGTGAAAAAAAATAAATATATATATAGCAGAAAGCAGAGATTTATTGCAATGACAGCTTTTTGCAAGTGGACCATTGTCTCTTTGGGAGATTTGTTTGGGAGAAGATGTCAGGAAAGGCTATTTTTTCCTGAAAACAGAGCAGGCGGCGATGCCACTGACTCTTATTAAGTGAATCGCAGTGGGTGATTGTTAGAACAGGAGGTAAAGGTGAAACAGATTCATGAAGCATGGTGTTAGTATAGCAGCACAACTGCCCGTATTCCCTAAAATTTGCTGGTAACTTCACTCTGCACCTGGCCTTTGGTACAAGGTAGCAATCCTTGTAGTTGAAGGTCAGGCTCTTGTTTACTTGACCCTTCTTTCGTAATAAGCATAGTTGTGTTCTTTAGAAAAACTGAGCAGGTAAATTGATTGTACTTTTTTTGTGCAGCTCGATTTGTGATTGCCAGTCTGGCAGTAAATGTTTATCACTTCTATGCAGTATAATAGGGTCGTTTGTTCTTTGCACGTTTCTCCAAGGAAGAGAAAACATTTGCAAAAAGTTTTTTTAGATTTGAGCTACTGCATGAAACAGGCCATTCGGCCCATCTTGTCCATACCAACCATCACTAGTTCTACGTTATCCCCACTTTCTTATTCACTTCCCGTCAC